>CAUYPK010116354.1:0-27283 GCA_963574355.1 Loris lydekkerianus | reverse complement strand
CATGCAACCACTTGCCAGTTTTCCACTGTTTTTGTTTTCCTCTTGGGGTCCAGAAGTCTCTTGCTGACTCCCTGTATCCTCACAGGGATGATTATAGGCAGATCCCACCAGCCAGAGATGCCTGGAGACCTATCTCCCCAGTCTCACGGTGCCCAGATGCAAGGAAGCTGTTACTTGGCTTCCATCTTGCTCCAGTCCTCCATGTGCTGGGCAACTTGTATGAGAACATTCACGTCATTGTTATTTGTAACAGCCCACACTGGAAACAACCTGAGTACTGGCAGGAAGTGGGTAAACTACAGCTTATTTTACCAATCCACCTATTTCACACAGGCATGCAGAGCTTCCAGTTAGAGCTTAAAAGCAAAGCAACCCATTGTAAGTGAGTAAACCATACTGGTAGGGTACTACACAGTAGTAAAGAATAAATTATGACTAACTACAGCCATGAGGAGGAATCTCACCAGTATAATACTGAACAAAAGCCAACAAGCAAAAAAGAAATCATAATTATAGAAAGTGAAAAATAGGCATTGCTTTATATTCCTGTTTCATTCACTTTCCTCTCTCTGTTTTAGTTGATTTTATCATGTTTTGCTTTACTGACTCAGGAGGGGTCGCTGTGTTGTTAAGCTCTGATTGGAAGCTCCGGGTGCCCGTGTGAAGTGGTGGACTGACGAGGGAGACGTGGGGCAGCTGAGCTGTGTCTTTGGAGGCCTCCCCGCTGTGCGAGTTACAGGGTGGGGACCACACACCAGGGCTCTTTGGTCTCCTTAGTCGTCAGTTTCTCTAACGAGCATCTTCTCCCTTTTTGCTGGTGAGATATTTCTTCAGTTGCCACCCTTCTGGAAGCATGTTGGGCTAAGGAGCTTAGGGCTGGGACTGAGCTCACCATTTGGATTTTCACATACTTCAGCATTTAGTGTATGGACTTGGTATGTAACACTTCACCAGTGCACTTCTGCCTTGTATTACCAGTGACTTTAAACGATATGTTTCTTCTGCTGACATAGAGAAGGTAGAGTCATGTGACCACATAGGGAGGACATCTGGCCTTCTCAGCCAGCCCACACGTGAACTCTGAACAGTTCTTACATTTTCATCCTCATGTGTGGTTTGGGATTTGCTAGATGTCCAGTAGGTGAGCCTGACCACAGGTCTGAGCTTCACACCCATCCCCTGCGTGCCACACCTGGAGCTTCCTGCTGTCCCCTCTGCTGTGCCAGTTTTCCCTCTGGCTTGTGGCCGTCCTTCACAGATGCACTGCCCTATCTAGTCTGCTATTGTCTTTGTCCCTTTTAGCCTTGTGGCTTATCCTTTTCTGATTACTTTCTTGCTTACTTCATAGGGGATTTCAGGGGAAAGTATTCAAGTAGGCATTTGTCTGAAACGTTAGACTTTGATTTTTAAATTTTGGAAAAATTTTCCCCAGTAATTATTGTCAACAAGAGCTTAGAGTCCCATGTCGAAGGGACTATCTGTCTGAATTTTAAAAGGAATCTATTATGGCATATTAAGGAGAATTATAGAAACATGGGAAGAAAAAAATGCCATTAAAATTTGGCCAAAACATAGGTAATTTTCTTAAAAAATAATTTGACAACTGTCAAATATAAGTGATGTTTGTATATATTTATTTTATGAAAGCGTGATTGAAAAGTTTAAATACAAACAAATCAGTAATGAATTTTATGTGTCTTAGGACACCAAGAAAATTTATCTAACTGACTAATTGTAGATAATTACATTCTGAATTATTTCAAGGTGAGAAGTATTTGAATTGTCTCAAGTTAATAACTTACTCCCTTCTATGGGTGTTTAAGACTAGACAGACATAACTTGGGGAGGCTGCGAGTCTGTTTCCAGACCACCTTAATAAAGCAAATATTGTAACAAAGCAAGTCATGTAAGTTTTCAATGCCTATATAAGAGTTATATTTACATTATACTGTGGTCTGTTAAATTGGCAATAGCATTATGTCTAATCAATGCACCTTAATTTAAAAATGTTTTATTGCTAAAACATGCTAATGACCTTCTGCCCCTTAGGTAAGTCACAATTTTTGTTGGTGGAGGCTCTTGCGTTAATGTTGATGACTGCTTACAGGTCGAGGTGGTGCCTTCCTCACTGAGCTGAACCATTTCTAGCTTTTGATTTAAAGTGAGAGATGTATGACTCTTCCACTTGAAGAGTTAGAGGCCATTGCAGAGTTAATAATTGGCTTAATTACAATATTGTTGTGTCTCAGGGGAAGGAGAGGCCCTAAGAAAGGAAGAGAGATGGGGGAATGGCCGGTCCAGAGCACAGTTAAGTTTGCCATCTGTCCTGGACACGGCTCTGCACCTCAGTAGTGACAGCAGTGACAGCAGAGCTCGCTGTTCACGTGTCACTATAACATAATAGTGGTGAAAACATTTAAAATGTTGAGACTTACCAAAATGTGACACAGAGACACAAAGTGAGTGTGTGCTACTGGAAAAATGGTGCTGATAGATGTCCCCGATGCAGGACTGCTGCAGACCTTCCATTTGTAAAACACACAGCGTCTGGGAGCACAGTGAAGTGAGGCACATCTTAAGGATGTTTAATGTCATTTCTGTGAACTTACTTTGAATATGTGTACTGCTTTTATTTATACTCATGAGACAGCTTTGCAAAATATGTATCTGTAAATATGTCCATATACATAATCATGCATCTGTATTTAAAATATATATGTAAAATATATACACATAATTTTTTAGGTCATAGGAATTTTATCCTAAGCTAATGAAATGTATCAGAAAACATTTGCTAGAATTTAAAGAACACATTTACATAAAATAGGTAATTTTTGGTACTTAGGAACTTTGTTGAATAAATTTCTTTCTTGAATTCTTACAAGGCTACAAGTATTTAAAATTGAGCTCTAGATATGATATTAATTATCGAGTACAATGTGGTATATTGCTTTGTATAATTTTAAAATTATGAGATAACCACATTATTCAATATATCACTTGATTTTTCATCAGATGTACATAGGATGTAAATACATATAATATGAGCTTAAAATAAAAATGAAATGGTTTTCCTGAAAATATCCCTTGTACATGTTGCTTTAGAAAAATTAGAGTAATTTAAACTGCTCTGCCTTGAAAAAGGAGTAAATTAAACTGAAATTAACATTTTAATCAGATTTACAGATTGTATTCATAGAATATGTTTATAACTATGGTGATTTATTTATAATTTTTTCAATACTTAAAGATATATCTTCATTTGAAGAATCATCTAATGAAATTTTATTTCTTTAGCAAATTTTTTTACTATGTTTATTTTTATTTTTTTATTATTATTATTTGCAATTTTTGGCTGGGGCTGGGTTTGAATCCGCCACCTCCGCATATGTGGCCGGTGCCTTACTCCTTTGAGCCACAGGCGCCACCCTCTATGTTTATATTAATATTAAGGCTAATGTGCAGTTCATTAGCAAGTCACAAATTAGCGCTGTGGCTCTGCTTGTGTGTGTGATGGGATTTTTACTGGTGTATTCATTCGCACAGCCGTTTTCCTGGTCTGTACAGCTCCCTGTATAAATTATACTCCAGCTGCCTGAAGGTAGGTATGGCAGTGGAGAGTATTAAAGATAACTGGTTTTTCCATTAGAATGAAGTTCTAACCAGTTGAATTTTAAATTTAATGTGAAAGCAGCAAGTGTACATAGGATTTGGCCACTTTTCGGTATCAGATGTTTTAGTTGGAGACGTAATAGAACATTTCTTCCCAGTCATCTTGAGTGGAGAATGCACAGTCTTTGTGGCCTGGCTTCATGTTTGAATGTAGATTCTCCCAAATTCCATTTAGAGCTAACCTATGTAAAATAATTTCATTTATTTAAGTTTTTAGAGCTAGAGGTTTTATTCTTTAAAACAAAATTTCAGGGCTGCTCTAGCAGAGGAACAAAATCCTATTTAATTTTTATATAGATGCTAATGTCTACAGACACTTCTCCATAAACTTTCTGTAGCTGTTCACATGGAAAATAACTGAAGCCCATGAGTTAGGAAAGTAAAATTGTGGGAAATCAAACCCTGTTTCAAATTATGGCACAGTCAGTGGAAAGAACAATAGAACATATTTAAAGAAATCTGTCAGTCCTTAAGCCAGATGACATGTCTGTCTTCATACTGTGTGGCCATAGCAGAGTTCACATCCCACAGACTGGGTAATTTATAATGAGGAAAAGGTTGTTGGCTCACAGTTGTGGAGGTGGAGACGTCCAGTATCGGGGTGGCCTTCTTCCTGCATTGTAATGCAGCAGGAGGGTGGGAGAGGGCAGGTGGGGGCAAACCCACCCTACTGAAGGTGACGTTAGTCATCCGTGAGGAGCCCTCAGGACCTGACACTGCTCGGGTCCCGCTGATGTTGTCACATGGCAATTATATTTCAACATGAGTGTTGGAGGGACAGACGTGCAGACACAGGGCCTGTTGTCTTGATTACTGTGATGTGTTCTTCGCCAAATTTGTAATTTTTTTTTTTTTAAAGAATGCTTTGGCTAATCTAGGTTCTTTGTATTTTAGTATAAAGGTTATCATTTTTCTTTTATTGGAAATCCCTTTATCGTCTTAATTTTTATAATTAAAAAAAAACTGGTGAGGCAAGGTGTGGTGGTTCACACCTATAATCCCAGCACGCTGGGAGGCCAAGGCAGGAGAATTGCTTGAGCTCAGGAATTGGAGACCTGCCTGAGCAAGAGGGAGACCCTGTCTCTACTAAAAATAGAAAAACTAGCTGGGTATTGTTGTGGGCACCCGTAGTCCCTGCTACTTGGGAGGCGGAAACAGGAGGATCACTTGGGCCCAAGAGATTGAGGTTTCTGTGAGCTGTGGTAATGCCACAGCATTCTACCTAGGGTGACAGAGTGAGATTCTGGATGGATGGATGGATGGATGGATGGATGGATAGATGGATGGAAAGAAAAGTAAATAAAACTGGTGAGATTAACTCAGTTTTTAAAAATAGGTATAGATGTATATAGATTTTCTGTTGTCTTTGGTAATTTGTTTTTTTAGGTATTTGTTCATTCCATGTAATTGTTGTTTATATTTCCTTACCCTTTCAGTTCCTCTGCAATCTTGTGTTACCTGTTGCTACATATAACACATCCCTCCTAAGCAGCGATTTAAAACGGCCGGCACTTACTGGGTCGGGAATCACAGCAGGTGGCTCAGGCATGAGGCTCTCACAGTCATTTCAAGGCTCACCTTGGAGGGGCTCCTCTGCCGTGTTCACTCACGTGGACACACAATTCCAGATTCACGCTTTTCCCCCTTTCATCACATTAACAATGTCTCCTGTCTCTGGGCCTTCTTGGTTTTGGTTTTTATAATGTGTTATATTTGTATGGCTGCTTTCAGGTTTTTAGGATATTTGATTTTTAACTATTTGTTTATGATGTGCCTAAATATAGTTTTCTTTGTATCTGTCCTCTTTGCAGTTTGCCAAAATTCTTATACTTAAATTTATCTTTTACACCAAATTTGGGGAATTTTTAGTCATTGTTTCTTTAAATATTTTTGTTTCCTATCTCTCTCTTCTCTGCTTTTGGAACTCCAATTATATCTATGTCGACCTTTCGATAGTCACCATGGCTGACTTAAGTTTCTTTTGAATCATTTCTTCTCTCTGTTCTTTGTATTCAAAAATTGCTGTTGACTTACCTTCTGATTTATTGACTCTTCAGTTCCATCAGTGAATTTTGTTTTTTAAGTATTGTGATAAAAGGTCTCAAGTTCCTGTTTATATTTTCTTTTCTTTTGCTGAGCTTAACTATTTTTTAATTTATTCTGAGCCTTTTATTGTTAGTAGAGGTATAGTTTGAATAGTGATCTTATTATCTTCGCTAATTTCAGCGTATGGGTTACCTTGAGTTGATTTCCATTGACTGCATTGGTGGCACAGTTTTGATAATTTTACAGTTGACAGCAGGAATCTGACATCACAGTTAGAACTGTGATCGTATAATATCACTGTAAACCGTTGCTATGTGCTCGCTGTCACTGCTTCCATGTAACTGGAAGCCGCGTCCTTTAGAGAAGGGGTGTGTGACACACTCTGTGTTTCTCTTACAGGTCACCGTCTCCACAGTCAGTGTCATCCAAGTCATTCCGGGATTTCCTACTAGAAGAAAAAAAGTCTGTCACTGGTCATAGTTCAGGTGACCATGTCAAAAAAGTTTATTTTAAAGGAGTTGAAAATTCTCAGACTCCAAAAGATGTAAGGTAATAAACTTAAAACTAATACATTTTCTACCTTAGCATAATCTATGATGGTTTTCTATCTGAAATAATCCTACAAAACTTTGAATCATGTGTTTACATATTCCTTTATATTTAAAATTAAAACTAACATGTCTGTTCCCTCTCGCAGTTATTGAGGTATAATTGACTTAAAATAAACAGCATATATTTGAAGCGTACGTTCTGAGGTTTTGGTGTCGATCTGGGCAGCAGCAGACCGAGGTTCCAGGGAGTTTTCGTGGTGCTCTCTGTGATCTCTCCTCCTCAAACCTCTTGTGTCCCCCACGCCCCAGGCAGCTGCCCATCTTCTGTTCGTCCAGGGGTATATATCAATGGAATCCTACTGTATGTGCCCTTTTTAACCATTGTGCCATTGTGTTTTACTCAGCAAAGTATTTTGAGATTCATTTGTGTTGTGTGTGTTGCTATTTCGCTGTGTGGACACCCCACAGTCTGTTTATCTGTGTGTCTGTTGATGGATTCTTACGTATTTCCAGTTGTTTCTCTAGCTCCTTTTGATACTGCTTTTCAAAGTTCAATGTGTTTCGAACACATGCTTCATATTTTTAATGCCTCTATGAAACATGAAAATCTAGTTAAAATTTAAAAGCAATATTAAAAAAAAAATAACTTCCCCAGCATGGTGTGTAAATTCTCTTAATTGCTGTTCAAATGGGAGCAACTGTGGGGTTTTAGATGGGTCAGTGTTAGAAGGAAAAAAATTTAACCTGTTTGACTAAATGGAGATTTTTTTTTCTTACGTCTACTAATATGATAGCTCCCGAAGATATTAATCCTTAGAGTGTTTTAGACAAAACAAAAACGTAACTAAAACTGTCAGTTGTGACCACACAATGTTTTGTTTTATTTAATCATAAACCTTTATTTCACTGGTTGTCAAACTACTTTCTTTTCCTGAATTCTTTTTAAAACTGAAATCTTATGTCCAGTTGCAATGTGTCAAACAGGTTATATCAACTTCTCTGACTAAAACACAGATAGGGGCCTGGGGCATATGCCGGTTTAACCTCACCTTACCGACCCTGTAAGCAACTCTGAGGAACTGTCAGAGCCTCTGACCGTCATTTGGGAGCTGCTGGGTGAGATGAAAGGTTTAGATATTTTCATTGTTGATATTGTGACTGGCTTCCCTATTGCTGCGATGTACGTTTAGGGGCAAAGTTCTTGAGCTATTTTCTTACACGCATAATATAGACAATCATATCTTAAGAAATCATCTCTGGTCCACTTCCTTACCCTTGCAAACACTTTTACCGGTGGAATGCTGTTTTAAAGTAAAAATCTTAAATGGAGCTCTAACATAAGAAATAGATTAAGTCGTTTTTCATACTGCTTTATACATTAAAATTTTAATGTTTATGATAGACTAATAAATACAAAATTTGGTGTAAGACATTTGTAATCTGAAAATTGGCAAACCTTATTTACTGGTATCTGCTTTATCTTGTTGTAGTGGTGACTAAAATGAACATAGCCCTACCTGTGTAGAATGTACAATCTAAAAGAGAAGAAAAATCTTAAATAACTAAATAATAGAAGTATATAGAGCATTATGAAGAAAAAATATATTAGAATCAATATTTAGCTTATTTCTACATTTTGTTTTAATTATACAAAATTAAGAAATTCTGATTGAATTAAATAAGTAATTAAAAATATTTTTTTTTGACTCAGCTTCTCTTGGCATTATCCCAGAGCACTCTTCATTTAAACAGAGATATTAGAAAGAGCTTTATTCTTAAATTACTAAAATGAATAAACCTGATAATACAAGTTAATAGGCTAGTAATCTTCGATGTATTAAAAATACTAGAATATATGCTCTTTATTAGTTTCAAAAATGTATTTCAGGAGCAAAATGAAATACCAACAAATGTTTATTGACTATTTATGGTAAACTAAAAACTACTGAACTGAATAATTTAAAACTATCTAGTATTTGTAAGTTGTTTTCTTAAAAAGATGTTGAGGTGAAGGCATTCATTTCCTTCCGGAGTGAGAGATAATTTCTTAGAATTATGAAATTTTCACAGTAAACATTTATGTTTATATTTGAGTGCCATTTTTACACATAATGTGCACTCTGATATTTATTTATATATTCCATTAAGATATAATATGCATAATTATAATAAAATATTTTACAATAGTCACTATGTATAGTTCTCTCATTATTAGGTTTTTCTATCCCAGGTAATTTTTTTTTACTGAAATGAAAATTTTTTAATAAAATTTTTTTACATTTTTAAAAATTGAAAGAAAGCTTTTTTAAAATCAAGTATTTGGTATCCTTTGTAATGACACCAGTTTCATTTTTCTGCATATAATATTTAAAAAACTGAATATAGTATATAGTTCTTTTGACATAAACACATAAGAACACCATTGGTTCAAAAAAAGAAAGAAAAAAAAGAATACCACTGCTTCTCTTGGCTGGATGATAAGTGATGTCCTGTATGTAGATGATGTTTTGAGGTAGAAATACTGGCAACTTCTTTATTTTCCTTCTCTATTATATCCGTCCTACCCTCCTTCCTTCTGTTGTAATGGAGAAGTGCTCTCTCCTTCCTTAGGCCACGTCCGTGCCTTCCCTGTTAGAAGCCTTCAGCTGCCCATTAGTCCTTTCCTTTCTTGTGTGTGTTCAACTTTTCCCTTTTAAGTAAGTTCTTCCTATCTGGTTTTGAATGTGCTCAGGTCTCCTGTGGTCTGGACGTACTTTCTTCTAGCACTCGCCCTATTACTACCAATTCTTCGCTCCTTTCACAGATTTCTCCAAAGAGCTCACATCTTAAGTCATTTTGGCTTCCAGCCACGTTACTGAGCTGAGGCAGTCCAGCTGAGTTCAGCAGTGACCTTGGTGGTACCAACGCTCTGGTCTTGTCCTGTGACTTGTCATACTTGAAGTTCGGTTACAGGCTGTCTTCTCATGTCACTGTGTGTTCCTTCCACACTTCCTTCTTAGGAGCATAAGTGTGGTTATCAGATGTGTGCTGCAGACTCACACTGTCAGCCTCCTGCCACATCGTCACCCCAGCTTCAGACACAGTCACTCACTGTCTTTCTGACCTTTCTACCTATTGGGATGTTCAGAAACACTCAACTTTTATGTTCAAAGCCAAACTTAATGTTTTTCTTATGCTACTCTTTTGAAACCAAAATCAAACAAAAATAGGAACAATACACGAACAGCCCACTCTTTCTGAATTTTCTTCCTCAGTACATAGCACTTGACAGTCGCTCAAACCTCCCCCTTCCTAACAGTCCATCACTAGAGTGTTCCGCTCTTATCTCTCAGTGATTTCTCAAGTCCTTGTGCCCAGCTTTATCTCCAGTGTTGTCCCCTGGCCCTCCCGACTGCTGTCATCATAGCCTTTACTCTAGATAAAAGCTAGAATTGCTGCCGTGGCCTTGAAGGCACACACAGGCAGACTCCTCCCAGCTGTCTCGGCTTGTGTCCGCAGCCTTCCTCTTCTCAGATGCCCTCTACCTCTGTCCCTCTCCTTGCCTTTTAGCTGATTGACTGTGACTCTTCTTTCAATTTCTACTCAGTCCTGCTCTTTGGAGAAGTCTGACTTCCCTCACTGGAGCCGTTTCCTGCTACTGGTTCTCATAGTCCTTGTCCTTCCTCAGACTTTGCATAGTTAGGATTGTTATTAGCAGGATTTCTTAAGGCCTGTCTGTACAAGTATTTTCATGTCTTTATATTTACGTGTTCAGTGAGAACAAGGAATCTGTGCTTATTGCTTCACTACTGTTCAGAATGGTTCCTAGCATGTGGTATGTGCTCACCAAGCTGGTGAATGAGTAACTGAATTCAGGCTGTAGCTCTGCGTCAGGGGACATTTGTTCCTAACGTAGTGAGCTGTATTACATGCCCTACATAGATACGTTTGAAGGTAAAAAAAATTCACTCATCATTTTTGTAATATTTTTACATTTAAATATAAATGTCCACTGGAAGTATAAAATTTTCTTTGGATAATTAAGTATCTATAAAACTCTTAAAATATTAAGGAGCTGTGGTTTCCTAGTCAATCACTAGAGTGTGCTGTAACATCAGGGCTCTTACATAGCTGCATTCTGAACAGCTGTAGCTATCACAGAGATTCCCAGAAAAGAAATATAACTTGGGTTTCAGTTATTATTTAACCATAGAAGATATGTAATCTTTTTTTTTTTTTTAAGAAGGAAGTACATATATAAAATATTATAAAAGAAAACATTAATTCAGCAAATCATGGGTCCCTGACACTGGCCTCTGCTGGATGTATATTACATATAAAAGTAGGATATAATTTAATGTCTTTGAAATCCAGTTGGTAATAGATAAGCATATATGGAAATTAAATGACAGAACAAGAATGAAATTATAACACAGAATAACAGCATTGAAGAGGTCGCAGAGTAAAATGATTAAATGCCTAATGCATTTAATAATGTGCAGAGAAGGAGACCTCGTCGAGGAAGAAGGCCTTGAGCTGTTTCAGTACATAAAGTTCTAACTAGTTTGTCATCATGTTTCTGGCCAGGTGAGTAATAGTAGAAAAAATAGGTCATTTAATTATTATTATTATTATTATTATTTATTTATTTTTTTTTTTTTTTCCCTAGAGACAGAGTCTCGCTTTATGGCCCTTTGGTAGAGTGCCGTGGCATCACACAGCTCATAGCAACCTCCAGCTCCTGGGCTTAAGCAATTCTCCTGCCTCAGCCTCCCGAGTAGCTGGGACTACAGGCGACCACCACAACGCCCGGCTATTTTTTTGTTGCAGTTTGGCCGGGGCTGGGTTTGAACCCGCCACTCTCGGCATATGGGGCCGGCGCCCTACTCACTGAGCCACAGGCGCCGCCCCCATTTAATTATTGATCCTTTTCATCATCACAAGTTTTGAATGTTGGATGGGATTTTTCAAAGAAGAAGTAAGAGAGGGACTGAGCAGCATCAACAGAGGAGGTGGGGGAGTTAAGATCACAGGAGCACTGGGGTCCTTCAGGGTTAGGATGGCAGGAGCGTAGGGCTCAGCTCAGGAAATGCCGCAAGTTGCACATTCTTATTTTAACTGTACAAAAATGTGTTTTTTCCAAAGCTAGAGCAAGAATGCCTGGGTCATTTGAAGATATTAAGTGTAAAAGGGATTTGTGCAACGTTTGTTTATTGCTACTACATATTCTTTTTTATTTAATGTGTTTCATTTTACTTTTACTTAAATGTCCCTGTGTGTAATTCTGGATGGAAAATGTGAGCTTGTATTTCTAATTAGTAAGAAAAACCACTTATGTAACACAAATCATTCTGTTATATGAGTTCTAATCTTACATAAAAATCTTTAAATAAGCTATTGCAAATTTCTTTTTAAACGGTCAACTGTATGAGTAAAAATTAATTTAGTTCTCTTTACATCTAAATTTGACAACATTAATGTTGTTCAGTGTGAATCAAAGCCTGTGGCTCAAGGAGTAGGATGCCGGCCCCATATACCAGAGGTGGTGGGTTCAAACCCAGCTCTGGCCAAAAAAAAAAAAAAAGTGAAAAACAAAAAAAAGTCTTGACAGAGGTTTTAGTTAACATTTTCATGAAAGCAAAATTTTATCAAGATTCTCCTGAGATGTCTTTTCCTGTGTTGCTACTATCTAAACTTTAACAGTGCTGTATTTGTTATTTAAAAACTTAGCATGTTTTTGTATGTTTTTAATCATAAGTCTATTTTATTTAAGAAATTTGCTTTATTTTAAGATGAAATTTTGACTCCAGGTTGTTAGGATAAATTTATAATAAATGAAACTGTCTGTAGAGAAACCATTAGTGGAAAGAGTTTTGGAGTTATGTTCTTACCAGACACATGTATTCTGGTCTAACATTATAGCCCTTTCTGAACCTGTCTGTGTTTCAGTTTCATCCTAGGACAGATTAGAGTAGTCACACCTACACGCGGGTGGACTGTGGGCTTCTGTCACGTGGTGTATGTGAAAGTGTTAATAAATTTGTAAAATGTTAGATACGTAAGATGTTATACTTTGCTTTGTTTTGATTTAATGAGACCTATCTACGTAAGAAGCTTTCATCCCAATACTCGGTTTTATTAACCAGTGACATTATTTCTGAACACCGGGTATTACAAGGATGAAATGAGATCTTATTCCTCTCACTCAGCAATTAAATAATTGGTTCCACACTATTTTTGTATTTCTTTGAAAGCATCAGTCCCTTTTAGTTGGTTTTAGAACAGGAGGGTGATTTTAGAGCACCGTTGAAGTCCCTGCCTGTGTTGGCCCTGCACTGTGTATTAGTACGTAGAGGGCTTCTAATCTGCAGGCCTGGGCTGATGTTAAAAACTGCCAGGAGACTTAACCAACACCTTTGTATTTGGCCTCTCCTCTGTCTTAGGTAACTGTTCAGTCAGAATGTAGAATTTTTTTTCTTTATTCTCCTGCCATTCTGGTGTAGTTTATCCCAACAGTTTTCTAGTTCATCTCCTTGACTTCCTTTTTCTCCTGGGTTGAGGTCATCTTCTTCAGTCTGGGGATTCCTCTTATTCTGGGTGTTGGGTCAGGTAAAGATTCAGCAGGTTTTGAGTCATAGAGTGTCATTAAACCTTAGAACCCAGCTGGGAATGGTAGCTCAGCCTGTAACCCTAGCACTCTGAGAGACCGAGGCAGGCGAATCACTTGAGCTCAAGAGGTTGAGACCAGCCTGAGCAAGAGTGAGACCCCTGTCTCTACTAAATAGAAAAAAGTAACCAGGTGTTGTGGCAGGTGCCTGTAGTCCCAGCTATTTGGGAGGCTGAGGCAGGAGGATCGCTTGAGTGCATACTTTGAGGTTGCTGTGAGCTATGACTCCATGCCACTCTACCCAGGGCGACAGAGTGAGACTCTCTAAAAAAAAACCTTAGAACTCTATCCCTAGACTTATTCTCACCTTATTTCATATTTTACTAAAATAGTAGCCGGATCTAGAAGAAGTTATCAATAATTTAAAGAAATAAGGAACTTTAAAAAAAAAGCCAAAACTCAGCTTTTCTTTATCCCATATTAAAAAAAAAAACCTTTGAATTTCTGTTTTAATCATTTATTCTCTAATTACTTTTTCATAAACAACTAAACTATATTCCAAGAATTCTGTTGGACATCGAGATGCAAAGATGAGTGAACTGGAGTCCTGTGTCCTGAGAGGCTCGTCTAATAGTTAAGACAGTTGTATGAACTATGATAACAGTGTGCGGTGTTTTATAATAGTGACTGAAGTTCTGTAGGAGGAGAGGGGTGATACTTGAGCCAGTTCCTAAAGTTGAAATGGCAGTTATTTCAGACTAAAGGGGAATAGTGAAAATAAAGGCAGCTATTTATAATGGAAAAACCCTCAGTGCTCTGAGTCAGAAGACCTGGATAGTTGTGACCTTTCTGCTATTATCTCATCTGAATCTGGCAGATGAGATTATATAATAATCTCTGAGTTTGTTTCCTCATCTGTATGATGGAAATAACACACGCTTTTTTCACAGGATATTTCAGAGAGTGAATGTCACAATATAGGTGAAGTTCCTAGGCCCTCAGTAAGTGTGTTTGCCTCTCTCCGTATTTTATAATCTGGCCCTACAGTTTCTTTGTAACTTAGCTTCTTTGCTTATTGACCAGCGCAGCCGCCTTTGCTCAGGTCAGCAGAGCCCATGCAGAGGAGCAGCCAACCCTGTCCCCTGCCTCTCCCTCCGGTGCTCACGCGACTGCTAAATGAAGCATCACCAGGATTTCTGCTCGGAATCCATGCAACTTTGTACGTTAGTGTAGGTGTTAATGACAGCACTCACACGTCCTATCATCACTTTTAAGCGCTTTAAGAAATCTCTTGTTCCAGAATATTTTTGGCGGAGGATTGAGTTTCAGTTAGCACCTACCACAACCCAGGCACACGCCCAGGGAATGTGCGTGAACTAGTCTGGAGTGAGCAGTCGGCCACCTGCTCGCTGTTCCTTTGAGCTCCTGTTGTTAATTCCAGGTGGGCCTCAGTTTGCTCACTTTGGAAACGAGGGCTTTGGAGTAGACTAATCTCTGGAGAGAGGTAAATAGACTGAGTTTATTTAATAGTTTAATGGCAATGGATTTATTTATTATTTTTTTATTTTTGAGACAGAGTCTCTATCACCCCCTCACGGCAACCTCCAACTCCTGGGCTTAGGCAATTCTCTTGCCTCAGCCTCCTGAGTAGCTGGGACTACAGGTGCCCACCACAACACCCGGCTATTTTTTTGTTGCAGTTTAGCCGGGGCCAGGTTCAAACCCGCCATCCCCGGTATATGGGGCCAGCGCCCTACCCACTGAGCCACATGCACCACCGTAAATCTAGCGATTTAAATAGCTCTAAAGTCCCACAATAAGCACAGCCTGCAGTGTCTTCTTAAATCCCCCTTATTAGCACACTCCTCCCTTGTCACACCCCCTCCTCATCTCCCTCCCTCTCTCACCCACCCCCTCCTCCTCACGCACCCTTGTCTTCCTCTCCTGAGGACTCTCCACAAGGCCACCTCACATGACCAAGCACCCAGACTTTCGTAGTCCGTAAGCTTAGTGTAATTTAGTTACTGTCTTAAATTCGTTTGCATTGTTTTTTATGTCATTTTACATTGTTTCCTAATCTAGCTTGTTTTGTGTTTCTCTCTTATCTAAAATCCTCAACTTACCAACGTGTATTAGTTGCCTACAAAATCTGGCTATTAATTTTCTACATACTTGGTTTGTCTTGTATATTATATATTATTAGATAAACCATGTTTTGCAAGATCTTTCTCTGTGGTGTTTATTATATATGTAGATGGTGCAAATATCTATAGGTTATTTTGTTCAGCTATAACTTTAAGGGTTAGCTTGACAGTGCTGATTGTTTCCTGAGTCTGGAGCTTGTGTCCCTCCTCTGCACCTGTGAACAAGCAGTTTTCTGACAGTAACAGGAGTTTTAATCTCCACCTTTGATGCTTACTTTGCAGATGCTCTGCCCACAGCACCCGAGGACCAGAAGGCAGCCACATTTCAGACTCATCACTTCTAGACAGTCCCAAGTAAGGTTACGGGATTAATTGTGGGCCTCCAAAGCTAACTAGCTTTGTGTTACCTGAGAGTAGTCAGGTAATACAGCCTCCCCCACATCACAGTACTCTCTATCACAGAGAGAATAGGCTGTATCGTCGCGTCTAGAATAGAGAATCCTGTGATGTGGGGGAGGCTGTATTACCTGACTTCTCTCTGCACTGTAGTTTGAGTTACCCTTCTGTTCAGTTACCTTACTTCTGCCCTGACCCCATTTTCTGGCATTTTCCAAATTTTTCTGTTTAACACTGATCTAAATAAAATATTCTCCTTTTTGCTATTTCTTACTTCCTCATTCTGTACTCTCTGCAAAAGCTGCTATAGGTTCCTTATATTGTAGGTCACTGGGGATGGGGGGGGAAGGTAGCATTTTAAAGAGTGTTATTGTTAAAGAGTATTTCAGAGGAAATTTTGCATGCAGAAGTTTGTGGAGATGAGTGAAGCTCATTATTACTCTTTCAGTCCCTGGCTGTGTTCCTCAGTGACGGCCCCCTCCGTGGCAGCCCCAGTCACATTTGCCTCAATTGTGGAAGAGGAGCTACAGCAGGAGGCAGCTCTGATCAGAAGTCGGGAAAAGCCTCTGGCTCTGATTCAGGTAACTAGCACACCTACTACGGTTTAATTCAGGGAAAAACTATACTACGTTCATCCTTAGATTTTAGGAAAATTGTGTTATGTTTGCTTTGGATAGAAGACTGTATCTACCAAATAAAAATGTAAATGGCATGTAAAAATAAACTGAGGAATCTAGTATTTAAATATTAATTGAAGGTATTCAGGATAATTAATTTGTGACTAATATATTATGATAAAGCTTGTATTTTTAGCATTGGTGATGTTTGGACTATTTTAGATTTTAAAAGTGACTAGTAGAAAACTTGGCAACCTCTCACACTTTATGTAGTTTTTGCATTAGCCAGAGTTCTAAGATTGTAAGCAACAGATACCAACTCTGGCTACCAAAGGAAAAGAGAAGTTATTTGAGAGATGTTAAGTTCTATAGACTTAGCTAAAAGATGAGAGAACCAGGTCTGAAAACAGAGAGGACCCAGCGGCACTAGCTGGCTGGGTAGCAGGACTCAGGAACAACCAGGGAGTGTCCCGCAGAGCGAGCGCCGCAGTGACACACCCGTGCAGCCATCTTCAATCTCTTCTCCTTCTGCTCAAGATTCAAATTCAAGAAAGGATGGTTAGCTCATTATTCAAGCTCAGGCCTCAAGCTCTCTCCTGGCTAAGGAAATAGCAGGGTACCTGATTTAATTCCACTGTGTTATATCCATGGAAAGTGGTAATTCCTCAAAAGGAAATTGGAAAACTAATATATTCCTGCTCAGTTTATAAGTAAAAGAGGAAAGTGTTCTTTTCTCCCTCTCTTTTTCAGATTGAGGAACGTGCAATACAAGATTTATTGGCTTTCTATGAAGCATTTGGCAACCCTGATGAGTTTGTCATTGTTGAAAGGACACCACAGGGCCCACTGGCAGTGCCTATGTGGAATAAGCGTGGGTGCTAGCTCTCTGTGAGGCCGAGACGCCTTCTCCACAGTTACCATTACTGCAGTGAAAAGAAATAGCTGCGGAAAGAGTTCTTACAGATTTGGTAACGGATCATCCTAGATAGAATAAGAAGGATTTGATTTCTTTAATATAGTTTACACATACAATGCTTGTATGATTAAAATTTTTAGAATTGTGATTTTAGTAACTTTTACATAAAAATGTGTGAGAGGAAAAACTTACTAAGCTGAGGTTAAATAGAATTGATTCTTCTGAATAATCTAAGAGGAAAATATGAGTGATTGCATTATAAAATTATGGGCAATGTTTTAAAAATAACGTTGAGAATTAGAAGATTTTGCCGATATCTGTTGTCACTCTGCTTTTTAAATACAGTATTGATGAGTTTAAAGAGGAGCATCAGTCATCACTTCTCATCTATCAATGGCCAGAGTTCTGTGTTTGCTGCAGTAGCTGTTTCTCCATTTTCGTTGCCTTTTTCATCAGGCTATGAATGTATTTGAGGTCTGCTTGAAGCTGGCCCTGCTTAAACACTGTATTTCGATTTGGATGGCATGTTCTCCAGTTTGCACTAAGCAATGTAGAGTACAGTGGAGAGAGAATAAGAACACTGATTATTCTGGACTAAAGAGTCCAAGATAATTGTTTCTTTTTAAGATGTGGAGTCCTTGTGAATTGTTTTTAAGTGGGGAGGGAGAACCTTAGAAAAGCCTAATTGTAGGAGAATGAATTTCTCAGTGTTAAATTTTTTAAAATAAAGGCTTAATTATACATACGAGAACAGAATAGTTTGGAAGACGGTGGGTTATGATTACATTTACAGCATTGTATAATCTAAGTTATCTGAGCCTGGGTCACACATACAGCACAAAAATTGTTTTCTTTATATACAAAGTGTGATGTTTGTTTTTGAGGATTTAAATTTTCAGAAAACAGATGTTATATACGTGCTCCACTACATAGACAAATTGGGAAGGTTAATGTTCGGGTTTCTGGAAGATAAATTAAGAGGAAAATATAGGCAATTCACTGCTGTAGGTCAGTGGATGGGGCAGGGACTGAAATTAACGTCACTACGTAAGGTTTAGCTCCACCCCAGAGTAGCAGACGGGTAAGCAAACATGCAATAAAAAATAACCTGGATCCATTTTACTGCTGAGGTGCTTGTTAGCTGTACTGTGTTGACATCCATTATGGGAAGAATCGATGTGCTGCGCTAATACATTATGGTGATGCTGCTTTCATTCTGTGACTGCTTATAAAAGGGAAGTTTTCCAGATTTGAATCTGTGAAAAGTTTTATATTATGTGTGTTTGAATAAATTGAGAAGAAATGAATTTTAAGATGTTTTATTGATGTTGCAGTAAAGAGGCTTTCTGAAGTAATTGGTTTATTTCATTTGGACCTTTGATTCTTCTGGTGGTACTGGCGTCTGCAGTATTTGAAGATGGAGTGAAGTGATAAGGTCCTGCTTGGAAGCGCCCTGAGGGGTCTTTGTTGCTTGGGTGTGAGGAGGGGCTGCCCTGTTGGGCTTTGCTTCTCTACACCTGCAACCAGAGCAGCTGTGCATTATGGTCTGTTTTATGCACGTGTATTGAGGTGGTGTATAAAATTTCACTGGGAAAAAAAATGAGTTATTTTGCTGGTAAAGAGAAAGGTAAGCCCTGCAGTACATTGTATTTCTTCATAAATTATTCTATGAAAATAGCAGTCTGATAACATTCTACCAAAAACCCCAGGAAAGTAGTGTTTTCTTTAAATTAGCAATAACATTACCCTACCTGCAGTCATTTATTCTTCTCCAATCTCATAACTTCAAGAAAGATCCAGTTGAATTGAAGAAAAGCTAAAAACGGCCAATTTTAAAGGTCACTGGTATAGGGTGGTCTTTAAGGTGAACCAAAATAGTCATAGAACACTTAAGCCTGGAAAGGTGATGGTTGGGTGTAGGGTATTGGGATGAGGCAGAATAGACTGAAAATTTGCAAAATTTTGAAGAGTGCTAGGCAGGTAAAATCAATTTAGGACTTTTCTTCAAATCCCAAAGAGCTTTTCTAAAATTAAGAAAAAAACAGGCTTTCCACAGGAACAATAGCATGCATCAATTGGAAAAGATACTGCAATTAGAAAGGATATCTGAGTTGGAGGCTTGAGTATCTATATTGGTTCATGATAAGAGCACTGATAGCTGTTTTGTAACATTTTCGATCTGAAGAAGCCTTATCAATTATGTATATATCCTCTTCATTTTATAAATTAAAGCGGACTTCAGAGAAAAAGATTAATGGGAATGAAGTTTTATCATTTTTTAATGTGGTTTTCTTATAACCACACCAGATTGCCTCTCTGAGATTACTAATTGTTTATAGCACTTTAGCTACACCTAAGAAAATATAAATGGCCGCTGAATAAAAATATAAATCCCAAACTTCCAGAGTGGGCAGTGTAAGAGATGTTTTCAGAAGAAAGGAACAGCCTTTGACCAAGCAATTGGTGACAAGTGATCCCAGACATTCACAATAATGCCTATGTACCGTTTTGCCCAAGATGATGCTCTGTTACATAAGGTACCAACACACTTGGTCATTCGTGTACACTTAACTATAAAACTACATTTTGGGCTTTATGTATTTCATTTATTAGACAGACGTCTCTTCTTGGTCACCTGGCCAGCCTTTAATTTGTGTTGAAACCAGCTTCTTGCCACCCCCAAACTCTCTTATCTTTTATTTACTTCTGTCTTAACCAGTCATTTTTGCAAGAACTTCTGGATTTTTCTTTTTGCCTTTTTCCCCACCCCCTCACCCATTTATTGGTTATCCAACTTCTGTCAATTCTGTCTCTTTCTTACCTTCCATTTCATTTTTTATTACCATTATTACTATGTCTTATTTCTTTCTGGAAATTCTCAAATTTGGGGGTGTAAGAATCCCTCTAAAAGTTTAAAAATTGCTAAAATATTATTGAGGACTCCAAAGAGCTTTAAATTATGTATGCATTATATTTATATATATTTAATACATTCAAAGTTAAAACAAACATTTAAAATCTAATTCATATTGATATAATGAAAAATACAATGAACCATCACATGCTGATATGAATAACTTTTATGAGTAATAAGTACTTTACAAAACAAGATTAGTGCATGAGATGTGTAGGAATAAAATGTCTTTATTGTATTGTTTTCTTGACCAGTCTATAGTGTCCATCTTTTTATTTACTTTTGTTGGTTTTAAGCCTAAGGAATTTTCAAATAATATGGCAATTCCTGTTTTTTCTGATTTCCATTTGCCTGAAATACAGTTTTCCAACCCTTCACCTTAAGTCACATTTTTTCCTTGGAAGTTAAATGTGTTTACTGAAAATAGCATACTTGGTTTATGCCTTTTTATCTAGTCAGCCAGCCTGCAGCCCTTTCATGGGGAATTAAAGCCATTCACATTTATTGAGAGAACTGATTAGTGTGGTGGAGTATTATCTTTATAACCTCAGTTAGAAAGGAATAAAGAGAAATAACAATAGATATCACAGAGGTACAAAAGATCATCACTGATTACTATAAATAACTCTATGCCCATAAATTAAAAAAGATGGAGGAAATGGACCAGTACCTTGAATCTCATTCTCTTTCTAAACTCAACCAGAAATAATTAGAACTCTTGAACAGACCAATAACAAGCACTAAAATTGCAACAACAATAAAAAAATTTTCAACAAAAGTCCAAGACCAGATGGTTTTATACCAGAATTCTACCAAAATTTTGAAGAAGAGCTTGTGCCTATATTGCAGAACCTATCTCTAATATTGAGAAGGAAGGAACTTTCCCCACATCCTCGTACAAAGCAGACATCACCCTAATAACCAAAAACAGGAAAGGATCCAACAAAAAGAGGAATCTACAGACTGATATCATTAATGAATATTGATGCAAAAATACTCAATAAAATCTTAGCAAACAGAATATAGCTACATATTAAAAAGTTATACATCATGGTCAGGGGAGCTTTATCACAGGGATGCAAGGCTGGACCAACATACATAATCCATACATGTAATTCATCATATAAATAGAAGCAAAAACAGAGACCACATGATTCTCTTGATAGACACAGAAAAAGCATTAGCAAAATTCAGCATCCTTTTGTGATAAGAAAGAATGTTTAAGAAAATAGGCATAGGTGGGACATTTCATAAGCTGGTAGAAGTCGTCTATGACAAACCTACAGCAAATATCATACTTAATGGAGTAAAATTGAAAGCATTTCCACTTAGAATGGAAACCAGATAAAGATATTCACTATTGCCACCACTGTTCAACATAGTTGTATGTCAGGACCCAGGACTGGCCAGGTCTCGGGCTCGGCTCAACTAGGTTCCGGACGCGGACCCCTAAGTTACCTTGCTCAGGTCTGTTAGGAACATGAGGGCTATCTACTTTAGCTGGAAAGAGAGAGTAAAGCAGTCTTCTTAGAAAGATAGATCTTAGTCTTTAGTAGAGCTTGGTAATCTTTAGCAGAGAGACGCCATGCTGGTGTTCTGCAGGCAGAAGAGGAGACAGATTCAGAGTAAGTGAGTCTGTGATAGAATGCGCATGTCCCCCACTGCCTTCTCATCCAGCCTAATATAAGGCTGATCACGTGCCTCTCAACACCACAGGTGTCAAGACTGCCAGTTCACCACTGCTCTCATCTTGCGAGCTCTCATACTTGTTAGGAGAGCTAAATCCCTCTCCATGCCCTTTCCACCAAGGTTTTCCATTATTGAGCTATACAGGTATTTCTTATAACTCACTCCTCCTAGCCATAGGCTATACAGGCTGCTGCAGTTGTAGAAGTTCTGGCCAATGTAATCAGGCAGGAGAAGGATATCAGGGGTATTCAAATGGGGACAGAGGAGGTAAAAGTCTTGCTCTTTGCTGGTGGTATGATCTTAGAAAACAGCAGGGACTCAACCACAAGACCACAAAATACAGTATCATCTTGGAATATAAAGATAGTGCCCACATATCAATAGGCTTTGTGTATACCAATAACAGTTAAGCTAAGAACCCAATCAAAAACACAATACCGTTTACAGGAACTTCAAAGTAAATGAGATACCTGGGAACACACCTAACGAAGTGAAGGACCTCTACAGAGAAAACTACAGAAACCCTGAGAAAAGAAGGCATTAACAAATGCAAGATCATACAATGTTCATGGCTGGGAAGAATCAACATTGTTAAAACATCTGTACTACCCAAAGACTGTGTAGGGGGTTGTGCCTAGGGGACGCATGGAGCATACCTCCTGCATTGTAGAGTTGCTGGTTAGTGACTCTCATTTGGCTTCTTTGGCCAAGATACAGAGCAGAGTTTCCCCGTCTGGAAATGCTACTCCCATCTCTCCCCATTGTCTCTGGCTGTCCTTAGGAATTTTTCTCTCTTCAGGCCCTCTCATTGTGTCCCCGGGGTTGGGGCAGGGTCAGGTCTTCTGCCAGGGGACCCAAGATGATAGAGAAGCCAGTTGTCCATCTTTATCTCACTTTTTCCAGTGTGGTAACCAGGAGGGAATATTTAACATGGTCTGACAATTAAGCTTGTGAACTTGCCACCATGTACTTAAGTTGGCAGCACTGTACAAACAAATCAGTAAGGTTTCATAACTGGTACATCAGCGTCTCACAGCTGTGTTCATGTTGATAATGTGGCTCTGTCTTGCTAAGGGGTGTTCATTATTGTGTGTTTTTGTGAGCTGTTGTGAGAAAGAGCTTGAATTAGGGTACCATTAAATTTCTTGTTGAACTTGACGAGTGGAAGTGAACTCAGGGACATGTTAGTCCAAGTTTATGGGGATAATGCCATGAAGAAAATAGCAGTGTACAAATGGGTGAAATATTTTTCTGAGGGAGAGAAAGTATCCTGATGAAGAGAGGTCAGGGCAGCCAGTAATGAGCAGAACTACCAGAAACACTGCAAAAATTCATCAAATTGTGCATCAAAATCATCAATAGGAAAACGGGAAAATCTTTTCTTTGAAAACTAGGTTTATTTCAGGTTAATGTGAGGGTACAAACAACCAGGTCACAATACTTGATTTTGTTAGGTAGAGTCCCTCCTGTGGTTATGTTCCACACATAGAAGGTGTGCCAGACACCCCTCTGCCTATTCAGTGAGAGCAGCCTAACCCCTTCCTGCTCCCCATCCTTCATTACCCCTCTCTCCATCTTAAATTGAAATGAGTTTTTCTCCTGTGTGGGCTGCATTAGATCGTCTGCTGGCTTCAAATTAGCATTGAGGACAGTGTATTCTTGCTTCTCCATTCTTGTGATACTTTACTAAGAAGAATGTGTTTCAGCTCCATCCAGGATATTACAAAAGATGTGAAGTCGCCATCATTTTTTATAGCTGAATAGTATTCCATGGAGTGTATGTACCAGAATTTGTTAGTCCATTCCTGAGTTGATAGGTATTTAGGTTGTTTCCATGTTTTGGTGATTATAAATTGAACTGCAATCAACAATCTAGTGCAAATTTCCCTATAATAAAATAGCTTTTTTTTTTTTTTTTTTTTCTTGGTAGATGCCTAATAGTGGGATTGCAGGGCCAAATGGGAGATCTGATTTGAGTTCTTTGAGGATTAGTTTGCAGTCCCACCAACAGTGTAAAAGTGTTCCCCTCTCTCCGCATCCACATCAGCATCTGCAGCTTTCGGACTTTGTGATGTGTGCTAATTTTACTGGGGTTAAGTGATATCTCAGGGTGGTTTTATTTGCATTTCTCTGATGATTAGGGATGATGAACATTTTTTCAAATGTTTGTTAGACATTTGTTTGTCTTCCTTAGAGAAGGTTCTATTCTTGTCTCTTGCCCAGTGATATATGAGATTGCTAGGTTTTTTTGTTTGTTTTGATTAATTTGAGTTCTTTGTAGATCCTAGTTATCGAGCCTTTGTCCAATTCATAATATGAAAATATCTTTTCCTATTCTGAAGGTTGTCTATTTGCTTTGTCTAAAGCTATACAGAAGCTTTTCAGTATAATTAAGTATGATTTATTTCTTTTTGTTGTTACAATTGCCACAGAAGTCTTCTTCATGAAATCTTTCTCCAGGCTGAAATCTCCAAGTGTTCTTCACACACTTTCTTCAAGGATTTTTATTGTTTCGTGACTTAGGTTTATTGATTGATTGAGTGAGTGATTTTTGCTTGGCTAGCCCAGGCTGGGTTCAAACCCACCAGCCCCAGCGCACAGGCCAGTGCTCTAATCATTGAGCTACAAGTGCTCTAAATCGTAGATTTAGATCTTTTATCTATCTTGAATCAATTTTTGTGAGCGGTTAAAGGTGTGGGTCCAGCTTCTGTCTTTTACATGTGGATATGAAATCAGGAAAATCTTAACTTAAAATCTTGGCACAGGAAAGGTATGTGCAAAAAATCCCAAAGGCGCTCACTGGTGGACAAAAGCAAGGGACAGGTGAAGTTTGCCAAGACTTTGTGGAGAGGCAAGGCAATGTTTTGGGCTCTGTTACCACTGGTGATGAAAGATTGGTGTCCCAATACAACCTTGAAACAAAGCATCAAATTTCACAATGGAAGTTTTATTACTTTCAATCCAGAGTCAAAACAATATTGCTAACCTTTTTTGATATCAGGGTTGTTCACTATGAATTTATAACAACTGGATTGTTAACCAAGTTTATTATTTGAAAGTGCTGAAAAGGATTCATGAAAAATTAGACAAAAACAGCCTAAACTTTTCACCAACAACTCGTGGCTCCTGCATCACGACAATGCACCAGCTCACACAGCACTGTCTGTGAGGGAGTTTTTAGTCAGTAAATAAATAACTGTATTAGAACACCCTCCTTGCTCACCTGCTCTGGCCCCCAAAGACTGTTTTCTCTACCCAAGTTAAGGGAAATATTGAAAGGAAGACATGCTGATGACATTAAGGACATTAAGGATAAATATCATGACAGCTCTGATGGCCATTCCAGAGAGATCTCTGAAACTGCTTTGAAGGGTGGACTAGGCCCTCGTGTTGGTGCATAGCTTGTGAACTTAATTGTTAGATCTCATGTGTTCAGTGAAAAAAAAAATCAATGTCAAAAGATCATATATACTATACAGTTACATTTATATAATGTTCTCAAAATAACAACAATATAAAGTGAGAGAATAGATTAGTGATTGGCAAGGGACAGAGACTGGAAGGAGGGAGGGAGGGGCTGTTGGAAGAAGGGAGTCCCACATACCAAGAAGTAGTACAGAAGAATTCCTGTACAATGATGCGACAGTTCTGTATCTTAATTGTGGTTATTACATTAATCTACACCTGGCGTAAAATTGCATAGAACTATAGCACATACACAAATGAATCCTGGTTAAAAAATCACAATAGTAAGGACTGTATTCTAGTTAACAGTAATATATAGATGTCGATTTCTAGTTTTGTATATATTATAGTATATATTGTACTAAAATGATACTAAAATTGTGATATTGTACTATAGTTGTACCTTTAATATTACTATTTGGGGACGTTGATTGAAGCTACGTGTGACTTTGGTTTTATTTTTACAACTATAAAACAATTTCAAAATAATTTTTTTTTTTTTTTTAATGTGCATGAGAGATGAATTATTGCCACTATCTTGGAGACAAGTTCCACAGCCCTCCAGCTAAGTGAGCAGATAGTGGAGACTGAGAACTTTGGCTCCTAGAGGCAGGAAACTAGAATTGTCATCCCAGATGGGTTTGAGTACAGCGGACAGAGGCAACTCTAGATACAGTCGGCAAGAACCACTTGGGCTCTACCTCCATTCCTGTGGCCCCTGTCTTTGAGGGTGAGGGCCACTGACTGGCAGGAATTAAAGGGGAACCAAGGCAGAGGCCTGACCCAAAGACCAAGGCCAAACTGGGGAAGGGAACAGTCTACCTGAGAAGGCAGAGCAGGGGTTCTGGCAGCAGGTTATCTCCAAAGGGGGCGGGGAGGGGGCCTGAACCAGTAAGTCCTGTGTTGGTTGGTGTGACTTACACCAGTCATACAAGGTGGGCCTCGGGGGCAGATAGACAGCACAGACTCCAGCTCTCTGGAATGGTACAGGCCCCGGGTCACAGAGATGACCTTGGAATGGGCTGGTGAACCACATAGCAGAAATCAAGCAGAGGGCACAGCACAAAGGGGAAACAGGCACTTTCTTTTCCCCAAAGAATCCTAAGTTTTACCACCTTTTTTGTTTTAACCCTTGTATCTCTTACATATGCTTTTAATTAAGAAATGACTACCAAGTACCACACAGACAGACTTAATGATCCGACTTACAATTTTTTAAGCTCCCTGGTGGTGTGAAAGCGATATACATTCAGTAGAAACTCTTCTTTGAATTTTGAATTTTAGTCTGTCCTGGGGTGAGAGATGAGCTGTGTGGTACTGTGTAGTGGGCTGCTGGCAGTAGCGAGCTGCGGCCAAGTGGGGTGGACGTAGGATGTCTCCACCAGTGTTGTTCAACATTTTCTCTCTCCTGGCACACTCGAACCTATCTTTACACTTCCATAGCACAATTATGTTGATCAAGAAAAGAGTAAAAGAAGAATATACTTGCTGTGCTTTGGACTTCTTTCCCAAGTAATTTAATTAATCATCTTTAAAAATTTTTGTGACACACCCGAGGTCCTCCCACTGCACACATGAGGTCCTCTCATGCACACCTGGTCCTCTCACTCACACCAAAATGCTCTTAGGCACCGCCGAGGTCCTCTTTCAGCACCCTTGACCCTATCTTGGCACACCTGAGATCCTTGTGGTACACCAGGTCCTCTCTCTGCACAGCTGAGGTCCTCGCACTGCACCGTGAGGTCTTCTCACTGCACCCTGAGGTCCTCTCACCGCACTCTGAGGTCTTCTCACTGCACCCTGAGGTCTTCTCACCGCACCCTGAGGTCCTCTCACCACACAGCTGAGGTCCTCTCACCGCACCCTGAGGTTCTCTCACCGCACCCTGAGGTCTTCTCACTGCACCCTGAGGTCCTCTCACTGCACCCTGAGGTCCTCGCACTGCACCCTGAGGTCCTTTCACTGCACCCTGAGGTCCTCTCACTGCACAGCTGAGGTCCTCTCACTGCACAGCTGAGGTCCTCTCACTGCACCCTGAGGTCCTCGCACTGCACCCTGAGGTCCTCTCACTGCACAGCTGAGGTCCTCTCACCGGACCCTGAGGTCCTCACACCGCACCCTGAGGTCCTCTCACCACACCCTGAGGTCTTCTCGCTGCACAGCTGAGGTCCTCTCGCCGCACCCTGAGGTCCTCTCACAGCACAGCTGAGGACCTCCCACTGCCCCCTGAGTTCCGAGCACTGCGCCGGGCGGTCGGCTCCCGGCCCCCTGAGGTCCTCGCGCGGCC
>CAUYPK010116348.1:0-41717 GCA_963574355.1 Loris lydekkerianus | reverse complement strand
ATAGTGATCAAAACAGCATGGTATTGGCACAAAAACAGAGAAGTAGATGTCTGGAACAGAATAGAGAACCAAGAGATGAACCCAGCTAAATACCGTTATTGGTTTTTTGACAAGGCAATTAAAAACATTCAGTGTGGAAAGATTCCCTATTTAACAAATGGTGCTGGGTGAACTAGCTGGCAACCTGTAGAAGACTAAAACTGGACCTGTCCCTTTCACCATTAACTAAGATAGACTCTCATTGGATTAAAGATTTAAACTTTAGACATGAAACTATACAAATACTAGAGGATAGTGAAGGGAAAACCCTTGAAGAAATCGGTCTGGGCGAGTATTTTATGAGGAGGACCCCCCAGGCAATTGAAGCAGCTTCAAAAATACACTACTGGGACTTGATCAAACGAAAAAGCTTCTGCACAGCCAAGAACACAGTAAGTAAAACAAGCAAACAGCCCTCATAATGGAAGAAGATATTTTCAGGTTATATCTCTGACAAAGGTTTAATAACCAGAATCCACAGAGAACTCAAATGCACTAGCAAGAAAAAAACAAGGAATCCCATCACAGGCTGGGCAAGGGATTTGAAGAGAAACTTCTCTGAAGAAGACAGGAGCACAGCCTACAGACATATGAAAAAATGCTCATCATCCTTAATCATCAGAGAAATGCAAATCAAAACTACTTTCAGATATCATTTAACTCCAGTGAGACTAGCCTATATCACAAAATCTCAAGACCAGAGATGTTGGCGTGGATGTGGAGAAAAGGAAACACTTCTGCATTGCTGGTGAAAATGCAAATCATTACATTCCTTTTGGAAAGATATATGAGAACACTTAGAGATCTAAAAATAGATCTTCCATTGAATCTGGTAATTCCTCTACTGGGCATATAACCAGAAGACCAAAAATCACATCATAACAAATATATTTGTACCAGAATGTTTATCACAGACCTATTCATAATTGCTAAGTCATGGAAAAAGCCCAAGTGACTATTGATCCATGAATGGAATAAAAAATTGAGGTATATGTATACCATGGAATATTATGCAGCCTTAAAGAAAGATGGAGATTTTACCTCTTTCATGTTTACATGAATGGAGCTGGAACATATTCTTCTTAGTAAAGTATCTCAAGAATGGAAGAAATAGTACCCAATGTACTCAGCCCTACTGTAAAACTAATTTAGTGCTTTCACGTGAAAGCTATAACCCATTTACAACCTAAGAACAGGGGAAAGGGGGAAAGGGAAAAGAGGGAGGAGGGAGGTGGGGGGAGGGAGGGATACATGTGGAATTACACCTGCGGGGCATCTAACAAGGGTATATGTGAAACTTAGTAAATGTGGAATGTAAATGTCTTGGCACGGTAACTGGGAAAATGCCAGGAAGGCTATGTTAACTATTGTGATGTAGATGTGTCAAATGGTCTGTGAAGCTAGTGTATGATGCCCCATGATCATATCAATGTATGCAGCTATGATTTAATAAAAAAACAAAAACAAAAACAAATATTCTCTTAAGTATACATAGACAATAGACTTGACCTATTAAAAACTTTATTATTCTGAAAAAAAAAAACAAAAAAACAACAATTTTACTCTGATTGGATAGCCAGAATATTAAAAAGTTCTGGAAATCTTGTCATGAGATGCAATTGAGGTATCTGAATGTTTATTTTGGTAAAAGAAAACAGGAAGGACATACTTTAAATATTTCGAGAGAATGAGAAAGATACATTAGACTCATTCTGTTTAGAACCCAAGGAAAGCATATGGAAGCTATAGTGGAAATAGATCTTGCTGTAGTAGTAGTACAAGGAAGGGATTTTTAACAGTTAGATCTGTCTAAAACAGATTCATCCGTCTTGCTAAGAAGAAAATACTTCATCATTTGAAGAATTCAAGCAAAAACTAAATAATCTGCTGGGGGCTTTGCAGAGAAATCATTCTTGTGTTAGGTAGGACATTAGCATGAATAATTTGAAAAGCCTTTCCTGGCCTGATGTTTTATGGTTCTATCCCCCTTGAGGAACTTTCTGCCTCCCTCTTCAACACTGTCATAATCTTTCTTTTCATTGATTTTATTTTCTTCCAACTTAATACCTGATCATGTCTACCTTTGTTGTAAGCTTCCAATATTCTTAGCTGTTTGTGAAGCAGTACTTCTGTGATGGTTCATTTTATGTGTCATTTTGACTGGGATAAAGAATGCCCAGATAGCTGGTAAAACATTATTTGTGGTATGTTTGTGAAGGTGTTTCCAGAACAGATTAACATTTGAATTGGTCGGCGAGTAAAGAAGATGCTCTCCCCAACACAGGTTGACTTCATCAAATCCCTTGAGGGCCTGAATGGAACAAAGAGGCAGAGGAAGGGCAACTGGGCTCTCTGCTTAAGGTGGGATATCCATTTTCTACCCTTGGACATTAGCACTCCAGGCTCTCAGTCCTGCAGACTTCAGCTGGGATTTATGCTGTCAGCTCCCATGATTCTCAGGCATCCAGACTCTGACCAATTACACAACCAGTTTCTATGGTTCTCCAGTTTACAGATCATGCTTCTTGCTTCCATAATCACATGAGCCAATTATTGTAAATAAATACTCTCTCTCCTCTTCTCTTCCCTCCCCTCCCTTCCCCTCCCTTCCTTTCTCTTTCTTTCTCTCTCTCTCTCTCTCTAAAATATCCCACTCTGTTTCTCTGGAGAACCCCATTCTATTGCAACTTTGGCAAAAAAAAAATAAAATCCCATTGTAAAATTAACAGTCTCTTTGCTATAATAGCCAACGATCCTACATTTATTTTCATTCTCCTTCATTCTGCAGATATATTGTTAACTATTCCTTTTTCTATACTTTCTTGCTTCTCCAAATACTCTGATCCTTTTCAATGGCCTTTTTTCTTTCCTTCTGCCCTTGAAATCTTTGTCATTTCCTAAGGCACTGATACTTCCTGTGTATAGGTTTTTACTACCATTTTTGATGATGAGCTTTGAATAATTTTTAAATCTTTCATTACAATCAGATAAGTTGGTGATAGAATTTATAATTTTCCTATATAATAAATAGTAAATACTGATTTGTTTGACAATACCCATTTGGAGTTGTTTTCTATTTTCCTACTTGAGCTGGGGAAAGTACTTCAAATTCTACTGGTTTATTTTTCTAGTAGACAAGAGGAAAACATTTCATATTTTTATTTTTAAAAAGCTTGTCTTTCAGGAACTTTAAAGGATCACATTTGATATCAGATCAGTGCAGCCACTAATTCACATTACAGATGTTCAAGTATTTTATTACCCTTCATATTTAAAAATGAGCCTGAGGACAGCTGAAGACACCATAAGTCCTTTACACACCATCCACATATCAAAATTCAACGGAAGTTTAGACACAACCACAGCTGTTAGAACATTTTGTAGAGAATGGAGCTCTATTTCCCAAGTCCACACAAAGTTTCTTCTTCAAAAGAATCTCCCAGTTGTTACTACATAGCCCTTGGGCTTTTAACCATTATTCTAATCACATATTATATTACTTAAAGCTCCTCTACCTTATGTCAGGTATTTGCCAACATGGGAATATCCCCCACTCAAATGCTTATTGCTCATTCAAAATTACTGAAAGTACAGGTGGAGTATGTGGTTACTAGATGGAGATAGTAGATTTAAGTCACATGAACTCAGATTCTGAAAAAATGTGCATCCTTATCAAAGGTCTAGACCAGAGCTGTACAGTAAGATTTTCTACAAAGATGAAAATGTTTTTCTATACTGTTCTGTTAATCATGAGGCACATGTGACTATTGAACACTTGAAATGTAACCAGTGCAGATGATGGACTAAATTTTCAATTTTATTTCATCATAATTAATTTAAATTTGGCCCCATATGGCTAGGGACTACCAAACTGGCAGAACAAGTCTTTCCTCTAGAAAACACAACCATGAATTATTCCTATGTTCCCCTTCTTCAGAAATAATGTAAATGTTCATAACATTAACATAGGGCCACTGTACCAAAACACAGTGCTGCACCAAAATATTTATACTGACTTATTCATATAACATTCCTTCATAGAATATGGCCATTGTTGTGCTAAGTGCTGAAGAGCCTTTGGGAGCTCCTGTAAGAACTCAGAGATTATTGAGAGATGAAATAAATAACTAAAGTACAATATAATTGTACTTACTATTAGAGTCATCTGAATAAAAAAATTGAGGGAACACAGCATATAGAATAATTGTTCATAGGAGTTAAAAAATTTACTTCAGTGCTTCTGTTTATTTCATAGGGCACCATGGAAGAAGAAGTAGCAAAATAATATGGAGGGAAAGTGAAGTGAGGAAGTTGACAGGCCTTGCAGAAAAGACAGGGACTCCTGAAAGCACTTAGTGTGTCTATGAAACACCACGTGGTGTGCAACAGACATTCCAGGAAAGAAGGCTGCAGGCTGACTGTGAGAGTGTTGGTGGTAAGCATGGCTGTCAAGTAGTTGCAGAGTACCCTATACTCCCCTAGCTTCAGGAATTTTTACACTTTTTAAGTATTTATTTTTTAATTCTGCTTCATTAGATTTATAAATTGCTATGGCGAAACTATATCTGCTTTCTCCACTACTGTACCCCATGACATCTAACAGAGAACCAATGGCATTTATTTTATGAATGAATGTCTCTGTTTGTTCTGAAGCTGATGCCCCTTAGAACCACATTACCTATCACCTTGCAAGTTATCTCTCACTTTGTGGTGTTGCACCTCTTGGTCTGGCATTAGCTTTCAGGTTGTTATTTTGTGGCAGTCTTAGGGACAGGTTTTATGACTCAGTTCTCTGCATTTTAAATAAAGCTAAGAACTTTAATAGGCAAACACATTTGTAGCATTGGATCTGAGTTACTTAGAATAATATAATTAGACGGGAAAAGAAATGAAATAATTCCCTTTTACCAACTCTTATCAAAATGGCATATGATAAAAAGGGATTTTTTTCTTTTTATACAGTGAGGCATAAAAGTAAAAGGGAAAGAGAAGGGTACTCCAAATATCTATTCTTTACCGATCTCAACACAGGGAAGCAGAATAAACGTTCCCCTTGCTTTCCCCATGTCATTTACCCCCATGTACAAGTAATACCTTGTGTTTATATTTCATTATTTCATGGAGTTAATCGTCCTCAAAAGAGAAATAAGACTCTAGAGCACATGATAACAATTCCACAGTCTTTATAAATGCCCAAATTTATTCTTTTTGTAAAAAAATAAAAAATAGTAATTACCTTCAGTAATGTCCCCCACGTGTCTCCCCAAAATGTGCATCGCTTTGGGACCGTGTAAAAATTAACACGATTCGCTATGCAAAGGGGCCTGCTCGAATTTAATAGCTAGAGAAGAAAGGATGCTAATTACAGGCACAGATACATCATTTCTTCGCACCGGCTCCCCAAAATAAATGGAAGTCAATAGAAGGGTGGTTAATTTATTACTCCACGGAAGCATTAGGGATAATGCAAACAAAGATGAGAGCTAGGACTTTATTAAGTCTGCACTCCTCCTTAATCCCGCCCGCACCCCTCAGGAGACCCCAGCCGCTCTCTGAGGCGCTCCAGGACCGCGAGCCGCGCAGCGAACCCGCCCCGCCGCCGCACTTCCGGCCCGCCCCGCCGCCCGCGTCGCGCGTTCGCTTTCCGCGTCGGGGCGGGGTCTCTTGTCCCTCTGCGCGGCCCGTGCCGCCTCGCCTCTCCTTCCGGCTGACGTGTCTGCGGTTCCTCCGCGTCTCTGCTAGCTGGGCCGTGATGGCGGACGCCTGGGAAGAGATCAGGCGGTTGGCTGCCGATTTCCAGCGGGCTCAGTTCGCCGAGGCCACGCAGAGGTGCCCGACCCTCCCCTCCCTCTCCAACGTGGAGCCCACGTTAGGCCCCGAGCGGAGATGGCCGGATCTGGAACCTTAGATTCCTGGACCCCAGACCTTTTCCCTCCCTGTCACCAGTCCCACATCCTCCCTGTGCTCCGAGCCTGGATCGCAATTCCGAGTCTCCTTCTCGGTGGAGAACTCCCAGTAATCACCCCGTCCCCGCCCCAGCTTGGTGCTGGTGTTCCCCGCCCTTACAGTGGCCGAGGCTGGTGACTCCTGCTGAGTGTTCTTCTGATTCTTCCTCACCCACCTGCCACAAAGTCTGTGTGGCATCCCTTCTATCATACTCGTTATGAGCTAAAATAAGTTTGAAAGGAGAACCTTATCCTCAAGTACAGTACTTTGCAAATAGTATGTTGACCCTTTAAAGTTGTTTTCGTCTTCCATAACAGACCCTGAAGCCATCTGTCATTTTTAGGGCTGCGGGTCACTAAGCTTTGGGGTATGTGTCCGGAGGACCCTGAATCTGCTTTTTCATATTACAGAACATATATAATGCTAATGGAATCGTTTTTTATCGGTTGACTATTTCTTACCTGAGATGTTTTTATTCCTTTTGGGCCTAAAGACAGCAGTAACAAACAGTAGTAGTTACGATATTGCTAGGCCAGACCCCTGCCTATCTGCCTGCAGACTAAGTGTATGAGTGAGGCACGTACACACTTAATTTAAAAGAAAATTTTTAGTAAATTAGGAATTGAAGTGAAAGTAGGGCAGGTTTTTTCTTTTTCCTGTCTAAATAGTATGACCTCAGTTTTCTATTTGGATTAGAAGATTGGAAGCAGGCTTAGAAGAGACACCAAACTTGAAATTTGTAATTGAGTGATATTTGTAAACCTGATGACTCAAGAGATTTTTAACTTAGTCAATATTGTTAAACTAATGAAAGATATAGATTTTGTAATGCAGAAGTTAGTGATTCTTTACATAAACTTTTTAAAAGCCTGTTTTTATAAGTTGTGTCAATTTTATTGAGCACAGGTATATGAAATACACTTTAAAAACTTTTTCCCCTCCTTAGGTTGTCAGAGCGGAACTGCATTGAGATTGTGAATAAATTGATTGCTCAGAAACAGCTAGAAGTAGTTCACACACTGGATGGAAAGGAATATATTACTCCAGCCCAAATTAGTAAAGAAATGAGAGATGAGCTACATGTCCGAGGTGGTAAGTGATTCTTTAGTGTTTCCTTCTTGCATTTTTAGAAGCAGAAAAAAATAAATAAATAAAAAGGAAAACAAGAAAAAGAAAACCATATACCTTAAAACCATAACTAAGTGATAAATTATTTGGAGGTTATAAGACATCCTTTTCAATTATTAATTTGATAATCTGCATTAAGATTTTTACTAGGCTCATACAAACCTGGTTACATAATTATTAATAAATGCAAGTGATATTATCACTTTACAAAATAACTTTTTTATCATTTTGAGTTGTGTGTACTATATGTGAATTAATTGTGAATTAATTGTTTTCATAATTCATTAACTTACTGCATGACTCAGGTCAAATACTCAGCTGCCTTTTATCAGGTGGTGATTGTGAAAAGGGAACAGATCTAGGGGTCCTCAAACTGCCGCCCACAGGCCACATGAGGCAGTGTGTGATTGTATTTGTTCCTGTTTTGTTTTTTCACTTCAAAGTAAGATGTGCAGTGTGCATAGCAATTTGTTCATTTTTTTTTTTTTTAAACTATAGTCCAGCCCTCCAACGGTCTGAGGGACAGTGAATTGGCCCCCTGTTTAAAAAGTTTAAGGACCCCCAACATTCATTTTTAAAAGTAGTTTTAAATATTTGAAAATTAGGTAACACAATTCAATATGGTGTTACAGCCCTCGTATGGTATGAAGTGCTAGTACAAGCAAACAACAAAATTTTCTCCCTTTGTCTTTTTAAAAGTTGAACAAACTGAGCAAATTTGAACACTAAATAAAAGCAACTATGACAACAATTCTTAATTAAATGTTATGGGAGTATAACTTTGGTGTTTGCCTTTTTTTTTAAATCTTCTTACACAATGCTAATAAAATCTGAGCTGTAATTTGAAAAGTTTAACTGATTTTCTTTTGCTTATAGGTAGAAGCTTACCTTTTAATTTCAAGTAATTGAAAAAAGTTCATCTTAATTTAGTTGTCAGTATCTCTGGCCACAATAGATAAAATGTCAGCTGTGAAGGGAAATGAATACCCTCCACAGATCTAGCCGACTTATGCATCAGTTGAAGCTCATAATTGGCCTTCATGGAGGGGAAAGAACTTTGATGCTGATAATAAGCCTGATGGGAAATAGGGGAAGAACTTTGAAAATAAATTATTGCCTGTTGCTTCAGCCATGAAGCAGTTACTCAGTTAATGGTTTGTATTTGAAGACAATAATTATTGTACCTCTGTGCTCTTTGTAAAAGGACTTTGTCCAAAACTTAAATCTATTAGAATTTACAGTTTAGGGTTGGTGTGCACTTACAGGTATTTAAAATAAATGAATATCTTTTCTTTAAAGGTCGAGTAAACATTGTTGATCTACAACAGGTAAATTTTAAATTTACAAATTGTTGCTTTGATTTCTCAATTTTTTGAGACCATAAATTTGTTTAGTGGCTTAAAAATTATTTACTAATACTGGTACTGTATTTTGTATGATGTTTCTGAAGAAATAGTTATGTCCTCACTGATACCTTGAATCAATTTAATAAGTTCTAATATATTGAAATGATAAATTCTTCTTTCTCAGTTGACTTGCTTATTCTTTATTCCCTTCCAAATAAATTCATAGTTATCATTTTATATAATTGCGGTGTTAATACAATTTGGAGAAAAAATTCATTAGAGTTTCATGTTTACATGTTTTTAATATGTGAAAGAAAAAACTATAAAAAAGAGTTGAAGATATTTTCAAAAAATATAATTGCACATGTCTTTGTCAAGGTACACTATCTACAAGAAGCTGGCTATTTTTTTGTGAAATGGTGGCCATTATATAAATATGTAATTTATTGCTAAATGTAAACTTTTGTACCTAGTGAAAGTATAATTCTTCAGAACTAAAAGCAAATAAACCATAAGCCTTTTAATTTTTTATTTGACCAAGGTTTTTTACAATGTTTCCAATCAATTCAAAATTCAAGAATAATTTCTTAAAAAAATAAAATCCTAAATGCATAATTTCAAACTTAAGAAATAATGCATATCTATCACTAATAGAATTTGTGTTTATTTTCCAGGTAATTAATGTGGACCTGACTCATATTGAAAATAGAATTAGTGACATTGTTAAATCTGAAAAGCATGTTCAGCTAGTGTTGGGACAACTGATAGATGAGTAAGTACAAAGTTTAGGAACGCTTTTTTTTTTTTTTTTAGACACTGTCACTATGTTGCCCTCAGTAGAGTGCTGTGGCTTCACAGCTTACAGCAACCTCCAACTCTTGGCCTTAAGCGATTCCCTTACCTCAGCCTCCCAAGTAGCTGGGACTACAGGAGCCTGCCACAATGCCCAGCTACTTTCTTGTTGTAGTTGTCATTATTTTGCAGGCCCGGGCTGGGTTTGAACTCGCCAGCCCCTGTGTATGTGGCTAGTGCCCTAGCCACTGAGCTACAGGCACCGAGCCTGCTTTGTTGTTTTTAGTAGTATTTAAATTTAGGCTAATTGTGGCAAGTTAGGCATTTTATTTAGAATTTGTTTACTACTTTTTTTTTTTAGAACTCTTATAATGGTTATTTTCATTGTAAGGATTATTCTTTAAAAGGAAGTGCTTAATTTTGTGGACTACTTGGGAATAATAAAAACTTTGACTTTTTTTCCCCCTGTTAAAGAATTACGAAACATTTATGGTCTTTCCTATATGCTTTTAACTCTGAAAGCACATTTGTTCCATAAATAATAATGAAACACATGACTACAAAATTTCTACTCTTTAAAAATAATCTCAACATTCACAAATTGATTATTAACCTTACACTTAACTACATTTGGTGGGAGAAAAATGATTTTTAGAATATTGGTAACAAATGATGTTTACTTATACATACCCAATTTATTACTTTTGAGATATAACTCATTTCAACAGAAATTAAACATAAAAAATAAAATTATTCCTAATTTGTTTTTTTGTTTTTTGTTGTTTTTTTTTTTTCTCTTTTCTTTTTTTCACTATTAGGAACTATTTGGATCGGTTAGCAGAAGAGGTAAATGATAAATTGCAAGAAAGTGGTCAAGTAACCATATCAGAGCTGTGTAAAACCTATGATCTTCCTGGAAACTTTCTGACACAGGTATTTTTCCTTGATAGTATAATATGTCCTTTTAACAAAGAATTTTAAAAGGAGAGGAAAAAACCAGACTTTCTCACCATCAATTGATTTATTGTAGGTATCTGATTGATATATGTTGTAGCAATGTATTTTGGAGGTACTTCCTGTACCTGAGGAGACTGTTCAAAATCAGTTATCTTCCTGAACTTAGAGACATTCTAAAAGTAATTAACAGACTAAGTTCTAGGGCTGTCTTGATGGAATAGCAAGTATAACATAAATGCATGCTTTCGATTTTAGTTGTATGGAAACTAACCAAGATATCTATAATTCTGGGTGCCCTGTTATATTTTAAGAAAGAACAGATGAAGATTATAACGTAGAGTGGGTACTCCTGGTTTCTTGTGGCTATAGGTCAGGGATGCTACGGAACATCCTCAGTGCACAGGACATTCACATTAACAAAGAATTTTCTTGCTCAAAATGTCAGTAGTCCCAGCATCTTTTGATTGAATCTTTTTTCCTTTAAACTGTCAATGTGATAGGAAAAAGAACCAAGGAATCTCACATGTTCTCTTAACTTCAGGTACTATGTCAATACTTATATATCTTGATTTACTGTGTAATAACAATGCTACCTGAAAATAGAGGCTATTTCCTTGTTTTTTTATTCTTTTTTTTTTTTTTTTTTAATGTAGTTCAGCATTTTAGAATCATAGAGGTCCATTGGAAAGGTTATAAGCTTTAAAGTTAAACAGATCTTGATTTGAATCCTCTCTATACAACTTATTTATTTAACATTAGGAAAATTATTTTATCTCTTTTATGCATCAGTTTGCATATCTGTGAAATGTATGTCTTTTTCAAAGACATTAATGAGGTATATCTGGTGATGTATCTGTCACAATGAGTGGAAGCTCTCAATAAATGATCGTTTTGCTTTGAAACAAGGGAAAAGCCAAATCTCTTAAGTATATATCACTTAAGAAAATTCACCTTAAAAAGCTTACCAAACCATAATTGTAGGAGATTAATTTATAATATAATAAGATTAATTCATATTAAGAGACTTTCCCTAATTGCCTTTAAAATGATATTTAGAGCACAGATTTGTTTTTATTTTGAGAGACTGAGTCTCACTTTGTTGCCCTCAGTAGAGTGCTGTAGTGTCACAGCTCACAGCAACCTCCAGCTCTTGGACTTAGGCAATTCTCTTGCCTCAGCCTCCTGAGTAGCTGGGACTACAGGCGCCCACCACAATGCTCAGCTGTTTTTTGTTGCAGTTTGGCTGGGGCCAGGTTTGAACCCACCACCCTTAGTATATGGGGCTGGCGCCCTACTCACTGAGCCACAGGCGCCTCCCCAGATTTGTTTTATGTAACATTCCAGGAGCCTATTTTATATAAGCAAATATTAATATGTACTAATAACAGGTCAAAAATATATTTTAAAACATACTTGCTTAAAGTATCAGATTAGATCCAAATGATTTCTTATAAAACTGTTTCTGAATATATTGTGGAAACATGCAGTTTTTTAATATTTTTCAGTTTTAGTTTTTCTCAATATAATAGGCAGTATTCTAAAAGCTCATTAAGTTGTTTAGAAAACTATTTCTAGGTCATACAAGTATCAGCTGAGCTGATAGATTAGATTTAACTATCTTGAGATGTAAAATATGTCCAGATCTATTTCAGATGTACCGGACATGAATCATAGTGCACCTGTGGAGAAGTACTCGCAAGTTTGAAAACAGGTTGCCAAGAGACTAGGTCATCTGCCATTCTAGATCCTATGGTCTGAGATAACTTATTAATATTTACATCAGAAGAGAGAACTTTTCAGGTTTTGTTTCCCTAGGTTAGAGAATCTTGAAAGAACATTTATTCCTCTATGTTATGAGTCTTAGATTCTCCAGAGAAGGTCCTCTCCAAGACCCATATATATGTCTTGGTTATCAATCATTTATATTTTACGTTAGAAGTGGCTATTATTAGCAAGGGCTAATGATAACTAAGTCTTTTAACATATAAACAAACTCATTTCTGGGCTCTGCTATCAGATAATGATGTTTTCCAGGTTATCTATGGTTGTTGAAATTTCTGTCATGTCATTGATGGCTCAGCATACAGCATGACTTGAGTCTGACTGCGAATATATATGTATGGTTTTTTGTCTTCGCACATTAATAAAAATTTATATCTTCACCCTCAGGCACTAACTCACCGACTTGGTAGGATTATCAATGGACACATTGATCTTGATAACAGAGGAGTAATTTTTACCGAAGCGTTTGTAGCTCGACATAAAGCACGCATCCGTGGGCTTTTCAGTGCTATTACCCGGTAAGCATGTTTTAAAGCATATATTGTGCATTTCCTTGATCGTGATTTGTATTTTTTCCTTGCAACTGAATTATTTTAATAAAATCTCACTTACAGCCCCAGTGTGTTAAACAGATAAAAGGGGAGCTTCTGTGAAATAGTGGGCATGTCAAAGTTCTAGAATGCAGCCTCTCTCCAACTTCTCTCCTTCTCCCTATTTTTACCACCCTCATAGCCACAGGTGCCTTCTGCAGAATGCACTTAAGACACTTTCTGCTCATGGAAAGAACATTTGAAGTTAGGAACTTGAGTCATAGCTTTATCACATAGTAAGCATGCGACCTTGAGCAGATAGGTCAGTCACCTAACTCCTCTGGGCCTCAGATGGGGCTAGATATTTTAGGATCCTTTTTACCATATAGCATCTATTATTCTAATGAATAATAGTGTTACTTTCAAAATCACTAACTTTTCAGAATAAGAATTTCTGAAATGTTTGGGTCTGTGTGACTATAGTATAGAATTCACAAAAACCTACATTCTTAATTATCTTCTTTCTCCTTTGTCATCAACTTTGTCTCAGTGGCTTTGTGTCCCACCAATTTTTAAATATGTCTGGATTGCTCCCATTTTAAAACAAACCTCCACTCCATCTACTAGCCTATTTGTTCTCTTTTTAAAAGTGGCCCTTCTCAGGAGCTGATGTCTATATTTACTGTCTCAATTTTGTTACCTTCTGTCACTTCTTACCTATCTAGCATCTACTACAGGCATAGCACTAATGTCTCAAATCATTAACTCTAATGGGTACTTTCTTTTTTTGTTTTGTTTCATTCATCCACTTATTATATTGCAAAGTATTGCAAGTATTTTGGGGTACATAGACTGCTTTAATAATGCTTGAGTCATGGTTATAAGTGTGCCTGTCACCCAAATAGTGTTCATTGAATTAATGGACACTTAAGTTGACTCCGCTTCTTTACAATTGTGAATTGTGCTGTAATAAACATTTGCGTGCAGATGCTTTTTTGATAAAATGATTTATTTTCCTTTGGGTAACTACCCACTGGTGGGATTTCTGAATCAAATGGTAGATTTACTTTTAGTTTTTGAGGTATCTTCATACTGTTTTTCATAGAGGTTGTACTCATTTGCAGTCCCACCAACAGTTTATAAGTGTCCCTTTCTCTCTGCATCTGTTCTTGGACTTTTTAATAAAGCCACTCTGACAGGCAGGGTGACATCACATTGTGGTTTTAATTTGCATTTCCCTGATTATTGACATAAGCCTTTTTCATGTCTGTTGGCCATTTGTCTATCTTCTTTCACAAGTCTTCTAGTTATGTCTTTTGCCCACTTTTTAGTGGGGTTGTTCTTGCTGATTTGCTTGAGTTCTTTGTAGATTCTGTTTTTTATTATTCAAATTAATATGAGGGTACAATTTTTAGGTTTCATTGTTCACTTCCCAGGTAAGGTTCCATTTGTAGAAGATCCCCTCACCCAGAAGGCATGTTATACACCCTCACAATGTGCACATTAGCTGAGATCCCGCCTCATGCCCTCCTCCTTCTGCCATACATACATTCTACCCCCTTTCTTTGCAGATTCTTATTATTAGCCCTTCATGGACATACCGCTTGCGAATTTCTTCCAATTCTGTAGGTTGTATGTCCAGTTTAACCTCTGAGACAGTAGATGTCACTTGTGGGTGAGAATCTATCTTAACCTGTGAGATTTAATCAGTAAAAGCTCTGGAAAGACCTGTGCTAATTTACCTCCCTATCAATAGGTGGCACTGCCAAGAGAAATGGGCTGCAGTATTTTTTTGGGGGGGAAGAGGGGGGTCTGGGACCAGTTCTAGTACCTCAGGAAGAGCACTGAACAGTCCTAGGAGGTGGGTGGGAGCCTGGAACTTGCGTGTGTGCCTTTATTCTCACCACAGGAGAGGCGCATGGGGGAGTGAGGCTGGATGGAGCTGGGTTGCATGAGCCTGTGGCTCTGCAAAAGCTGGTCAGGTAGCTGTTTCATCGGGGTTCAAAGGTCTGCTCCAAGCTTCTCGGGAAGACTACCAGGGAGGGGGTGAAGTGGCCCTGCCTAACCAGAATATCTGCTTCTGACAACGAGGGCCGCCTGAAATTCACAGTCTGGCTGTCCAACTCTCAAACCTTCCCCTAGCCTATGTGCCTGACCTGCTAGCGTGCAACTCTGCCAAATGCCAGCAGACAGGGAACTCCCATATTGGGTATCCTGGGTCCACTACAAGTCCTCAAGGGAAGAGGTATGGGCCCCATTCTTTGTGGAGTCCTCAGCCTAGAGTACAGACCCCCTGGGTTTCTACTCAGCACAAACTGCTCTTATGGTTAGAATAGTTCAGCTAGATTGCCTGACTGCACCCTATGAAGTTGCTTGGTCTTTGGGGATGGGTTCTTCCTTGCTGAAGTACCTGCCCTAATCAACAGGGCAGTTTTCCTGTGAGGATAATGGGGGCTGTCCCAGATCACTGCACTTTAGAACCCCACAATATTTTCCCATCAGCTCTGCCATGTGGGCTTCTTCATCACCTGAGTCCAGCTCCTATACCTTCCCCCCTTGTCCATCAGCAACCCACAGAAGTCCTAGGGGCACCAGGGTCTGGCCCACCTGTCCAGCCCACTAGGTGCAACTGCTTGAAACACTGGCAAATAGGCAGCTCCAAAATTGGGCATCCCAGGTGCACTGCAGGCTCCCAAGGGGGAAAGGAATGGTACCCACTCTCTGTAGGAAGCTCAGGATGCCACATTGCCCTCCTGGGAAGAGTGGTTTGCTTGCCAAACACCTGGTTCTAACCACTTTCCCGGTTTCAGTGGATGGAGAAAGCACAGGGAGGGGAGCATCTAAATGGAGGAAAGCCAGCTGTGAGGAAGGCCAGAATGGCCTTCTGTGACATTCTTCTTAGAGGGGACCCCACACAGATTGTCCAGCTCCCAGTAGTGTCCTTTACACAAAAGGAGCCAGTTTAGGATCAAATACACAATACTGCATTTCATTGGCATGTCTGTCCAGGCACCTTGAGTCTGGAACACTTGACTTTCGTGACCTTGACACTTTTAAAGATCAAAGGGCAATTATTTTGTAGAATGTTCAATTTTGCTTGTCTGCTGTTTTTTATATTATACATGTTCATGTTGTGCATATTACACATGTTTTTCATATTTAGGCTGCACATCTTTACCAAGAATACAACAGAAGTGATACTCTGTTCTTGAATTCTATCAGGTAGCATACAATTTTAGATTTTTTCTAATGAGATAGCTGCTAGCTAGACTACTTGTAAAGCTACTTATTTTCCTTTGTAATTAACAAGTATTTGTAGCAAGAGCTACAAATTCAAGGCACTGTGGACTTATAGTTCCCTAATTTATCCATTGGATTATAATTTTCTATCATTATTTACATCTTTCAAACCGGCCCTCATTTAGCATACCCCCATTATTCTTGAGCACTTCCTTTCCTTCTGTGTAAGGTGTTCCGTGTTCAGTTCTTACTTGCTCTATCACAAGACTGGAATAAGCCAATTCTCCAAGGATCCCTGGTTCCTTTTTGTACAATATTAGAAACCAGGGTCTGGACACCGCATAGTTTATTGCTATTTGGTTCTCATTACTCCCATACCATCACAGTGGACAAGCCAGGAGATACACATACACGTATATATACACCCTCCATCTCTGTTTATCTGTCTTGTTGTATCCTTGACTGTGTGTACAACAACCATGAGTTTATACTCATACCTCCAATTTTAGTCTAATAAGTTTAATTTTGTTCTAGTTTCCTCTTTTTCGTATTTGTAACTCCCTTACCCAACCAACTCTCGTCATCCTTAATGTATTTCCTTACTTGATTAATTTCCCCTTTGCCCAGTGTCCCACTGCTGCTGCAGCTCCTTTCCCATATGCGTACTCTCCTTACCTCACATAGGCTCTGACAGCCTGCATCAGGTTCCCAGCCCAACATAAGAAGCTGGTGGTGGTTTCTGGGGAGAGGAACTGTGTAGCTGAGTGGTAGGAAAGGAGGATCAACAATGTTTTTCTTATTCGTAGTACCCCTGTGTTTTTATGGAGATACTATCACACCATGAAAACAAAACAAGTTCTGAGTCTCAAAAGATGTTACTAGGCTATGTAGGTTCCAGTTAGTTCCATTCAGTTCCATTCCACTCAATAGCTTCATATTTGCCTCTTAAAAATTAGATACTACTCCACTCTTCTGGACTAACTTCAAAGAAATTACCTGCATCTCTGACCTTAAGTGTTTATATTTGTTGTTATTATTGGTAGCCAGAAAGAAGAGCGAAAATAATTAATGAGAACTACCTTGCATCCAAATTGAAATAAAAATCCAATTTCGGTTTAATCCTACCACAAAGAGCTAGAAATTCTGTACAACTGAATTCAGCATTTATTGAGCATCCGCAATAAATTATCTATCCCAAATTTTAAGATAAAGTCCTTTAAGGAGCCCTCTATATTTTTGTAAATATGTGTTTGGGTAGAAGGAAACAGCAAACACATACAAAGAATAAAGCATGAGACGATTGTAATAATTATTAGATAAATAGAGGAGAGAAAAATTTACAGAGCACCTGTACCTTGTTGGTTTGGAGGTTTGCTATGGTTTGGATGTAGTTTTTACCCACCAAAACTCATGTTTTAATTTGGTCTGCTACATGGTGGTATTGGGAGTTGGGGCCTAGTAGTGGTATTTGGGTCATGCAGATGGATCCCTCAGTGATAGATTAATGCCCTTTTACCAGGGTGAGTACTTGCTTTACTGGGAATGAATGAATTCCTGAGAGAAAGGAGATTGTTAAAAGAGTCTTGCTTCCTGTCTTGCCATGTGATCTCTTTGCATATGCCCACTTTGTTTCTACTTTCCACCACAAGACCCTCAACCAGGTGTAGCTGCCCAGTCTTGAACTTTCCAGCCACTAGAGTCATGAGCCAAATAAACTTCTTTTCTTTATAAATTACTGAGCCTCAGGTATTCTGTGAAGGCAACACTAAAAGGATGAAAGCTGGATTCTAGATAATTTAGCTGAATATTTTGAATAAAATCATTTGATAATTTAGTCAAAAATCTCCCAACAAAGGGGTTTTAAATACTCAGTTTAATTTTAGACAACTGTTTCTGTTTTCCCAAGTTTGTTGTAGAAAAAATTTACAACATTCTAAATAATCAACAATAGAGTGCTAAAAAGTTAATATTACTTAAAAGTCTTTTAATTATATGCATAAAAAATAAAAGCATAGAGCAAATAGATATATTTTCTTAAAATGAATAGTAAAAGTTATCAGAATATAAAATCTAGACACTTTTATCCTTTATTCAAAATACATATATAGAACATCTATATATATAGATGTTATTATGAAAGAAATACATTCATAGGAATCTCCCCAAAAGAAATGAAAACATACATTCACACAAAGACAAGAACACTAATATTCATAGGAGCATTATTCATACTAGCTCCAAACTAGAAATAGTTCAAATGTCTGTCAGCTGATAATTAAAAAAATGTATAATCGTACAGGAGAATGTTGTACAACAGTGAGAAGGAATTAACTAGTAATGCGCATTTCATCGTGGATGAACCTCAAAACATGTTATTGGAAGAAGATAGAAACAAACAAGCACGTGTTGATTCTGTATATTAAATGTTAAGAGGCTCATTTATAGAACACAGAAAATAGATGGTTGATCTAAGAGTGGTGGTAGGAATTACTACAGATAGTTCTCAAGGAACTTTATGGGTGATGGAGACATAGTGATGATTGTACAACTCTATAAATGTATTAAGATCATTGAAACTGTATGCTTCCAATTAGACAGATTTCATGTTACTTAGGTTATACCTTATTAAAAGCTGCTTAATAAAAGAAATACATTGTCATTATAGAAAATACTTGTAAGCAAAAACAAGGGGGCACTTTAAATGAATTCCTCCCAGTCACCCTCATCTAGGAGTAGATAATTCCAAATTCTCTTCAGTACACAGATCTTATTTTTCTTCAAAAATAGAATTGTACAACATTCACTTGAATATTCCCAAGTTAAGAACCTCCCAGACAGAAATAACACAATCAAGGAAAACAAATACACAGTAAAGGGCAAGGGAAATAGTCAAGTGTCACAGAAATCTGAGATGAAATTTGGCAGAATGGGAATGTAAATTGTTCCTGGATTGAAAGACAGATCAATTGCCCTGGTATTTCAGTAGCATAATTCTGATTAAGGATTTAAGATATGATATAATTTGGGGCATCATTTTTTTCTTTTAACTGATTTTTCATAAACTCTATCCTAGTTATTTTATTAATTCATAAATCTGTGTAACTCTATAAATGAGTAAAAAGGGTTGTTTTTGTTTCTTTTGACTTTCTACAAAGGCCTACAGCCGTGAATTCTTTGATTTCAAAATATGGATTTCAGGAGCAGCTTCTTTATTGTGAGTTTGGTTTAAATTATGTTTACTTAGCTGTTGAATAGATTGTTAATATAAAACTTATTAATTTCAATGTTTTCTCCCTTAATAAAACTTAATGTAACTGAAATTTATTTCCTAATTTGAAAAAGCTTCTATAAGTACATACACTGTTATACGTACAGAGAGATTTTAAATGATAGGATTAAGAATAATTTTTCCTGGCTTGGTGCCCGTAGTGCAGTGGTTAATGGTGCCAGTCACATGCACCAAGGGTGTCAAGTTTGAACCTGGCCCAGGCCAGCTAACCAGCAATGACAACTGAAACAAAAAATATCTGGGCATTATGGTGAGCCCTGTAGTCCCAGCTACTTGAGAGGCTGAGGCAAGAGAATTGCTTAAGCCCAAGAGTTTGAGGTTGCTGTGAGCTGTGATGTCACAGCACTCTACTGAGGGTGACATCATGAGACTCTGTCTCAAAAATAATTTTTCCTTTGTTTCTTATATTTTTTGCTGCATTTTCTAATATTAAAGTATTTAGTGTTTCACTAATAAAATTTTTACAGACTTTCTAACAATAAAAATACAACCTTAGCATTTAAACAACATAATATTGTCTCTAACAGTGGTTCATTGTATGTTTTGTGTGTTTGTGAAGCTGTTATGAGGTTCTGAGGGTTTGTTTTTTTTAAATGCTTTTCCTGGAATAACTTTTTAAAAGCAGTAATTTAATCTTTCAACTCACATACTTTGTGCAAATGTAAGAACTAATATGAAGCATGAAAAAGAAAGAATTCAGTTATTATATATGTAGAGCCAAATATGAATTCTCATTCATTATATTTTTAGACGTATGAACTTTATAAAATTTCTGTTTAAGACAGATTTAAAATTAAACTGTAACTTTTTTTGAATCTGCATAATTGAGGGTTGGTGTGATTTCATTATAATGTAAAGTTCTTTAAGTGATAATTGATAACTTCACAGTTCTGGCCAGAATTTAGGTGCTTCAGTTTAAACAGTGGAAACACAGTAACTTGTAAAAATGCTCATAGTTTTATTTCACACCATTGATTCTACTATGGTCCAAGTGTCTTGATTTTCCTAAATACCAGAAAATTGAAGTTGTTAACACTATTGACTGCATATTATCTATTTTCAAAATATTTTATCATCTACTTTTAAACAAATCATGAAATAAATAATGGCATGCTGATTGTTTCACCAAAATTACTCAAACTATTTGAATTTGTTGCTGTTAACTAGTTTGAGTCACAAGTTCAACACCTTTAGCTTGTTGCCAAAATTTTCCTGAATTTATGACCTGAGAATTCTCATAAATGACAGGAAAGTGTTATCTAAAATCTTATACCTTCATTTAAGCTATTTAAACTTTAAATTGGTTTTTAATAGGTTAAGATTGGGTAAATTATGAAATCATGAAGTGTTTTACTTTTTTAGATTTATACCTACTCTGATTTATTGGTGTTTGTGTGGGTTTGTTTTAAGCTGTACTTGAGGAACTTGTTAATAGTGGACGCTTACGAGGCACTGTGGTTGGTGGGAGACAGGATAAAGCCGTGTTCATCCCTGACATCTACTCCAGGACACAGAGTACCTGGGTGGATTCCTTTTTCAGGCAGAATGGCTACCTAGGTAACTTTTTTCCTTTAACTTTTCTAATATTAAACACATTCTTCTAAAAGTATTGTACTAACCCTGGAGTCCATGGATATCTTCTATGTTGTTGATCAGAAGATTATAATGAGTGTAAAAGTACTCAGTGCAGGTTTCTTTTCTCAGGTCTTGGAACTGACCTTAATTTCATAGTTACTGAATAATTTTAAGATAAAAAGACCAAATCTGTTATCAATTATTACCAATCTTCCAGTTTTATTAACACAATATTATTAAACTTCAAGTATTTTTTAATTAATAAAAGTAATTTATTTATTATATCTTATATGTATTTTTTTTCATTGGGGGTTCATTGAGGGTACACAGAACCATGTTACATGGATTGCTTTTGTTAGATAAGGACCCTCTTATAATTGTGTCCTGCCACCAAAAGGTGTACCACACGCCTTGTCCCCCACCCCCTCCCGCCTTTCCTGTCTCAGCTCTCCCTATCCCTCACTCCCCACCATGTACTAGGACCTTAACTATCCTCATATCAGAATTGAGTACATAGGATTCTTGTAAAAGTAATTATATTAATGATATCTTATATTTTATGAAGTCTAGTTTTTCAGTTACATCATCTTAAAAATATTTTGTTTGTTATCAGCTTTATGGTGCTTATTTTTATTAGTTATCCAGTACTTCAGAAACATTGAAGTTTTGCTTCTTAATAATTCTGTTACTGAGGTTCTGCTCTCATTTGACAAAGTAGATTTAATTCATTTTATTAAAACACACAGATAGCTTACTTAGTTTGAGCAACTTTATAACCCAAGTCAAACCATACAAAGGATCACTTCCTTAGTAATAATCCTATCAATTATTACCATTTAAATAATTTAGATATATACTAGGTTACTGGCTTTTGCTGTGTTACTGACTTTCTGTGATGTACTTTTCAGTTTCTTTAACCATAGGTTTGGATTAGAAATTTTTTATTTCTTGTTCTCTTAAGTATTTTTTGGTGTAAGGGTAAGGAAGATAGGAAAATCTGTCTGCTATAAAAGGAAAGATAGGAAAATCTGAAAACCTATCTGCTATAAATTTTAAGTCTGTATTTTTTACTTTTGTTTTATACACTAATTTTTTTCTAGTTTAAATTATATTGGTAAATTACTATGTTCTAAGTTATGTGATGAAGCATTTGAAAAATAAATTCCATTCTTTTAATTAACTGTAACCAAAATTAATTTCAATTTTTGCTTCTTGAACCATTGTCTTCTCTTTTACCTCCATTTCTGACTTTATTACTCTGTAATCTCCACATTTCCCTTTGCCCTTTAGTTGGAGTGGGAGTAACACTTCCTCTGATATTGAGGAAGAACTTAAACCAGTTTTTTTTATAAAGATCTTCAGTAATAAAAATTTGGAAAGATAAGAGAACCAGGGGATAGATTTCTTTGCTCTATACCTAAAAAATATTAGAATACAGTTTATTTACTCTCTAATAGATTTCGGTAGAACTTAAGTTTTTCTGAGATTTTAAAAGGTATGAGTGATTAATGATTCTAATCTAATTTTTTGATGTATTTCTAGAATTTGATGCTTTATCTAGACTTGGAATCCCAGATGCTGTAAGCTACATAAAGAAGAGATATAAGACCACACAACTCTTGTTTTTGAAAGCAGCTTGTGTTGGTCAAGGACTTGTAGATCAAGTGGAAGCTTCAGTGGAGGAAGCAATCAGCTCTGGAACATGGGTTGATATTGCAGTATGTTTCATCATTTCCTTCTCAACTTTTCTTTAAAGGAGTTACAATTGATATATTGCTAATATGAGACCATTTATACAATTAGAATACATAAAGGTAGTCTAGGCTTCAAAAATTTCAGCAGTCATTTTCACAATAAAAGTCTTTATTTTTGCATAAAGTCTTTCTGGCTTTTGAAGTAGAGAGTGACCTTCTGCATGTGGGTAGTCAACATTCAAAATTTTATAAACCTCAAACAAGCAAAGAATATAACACATCAATCAGATATGGAAATTATTGAAACTTCTCACTGTCTTATCCAAGTATTTACAACGATATTGGCATCAGGCATCTGGTAGCATTTGTTTAACCCGTATCCTTTAATCGCTGCTAATGTCCTAACACAGCTGCTTTTGGCACTGGTAGTATTTTACTTCATTGTTCACTGTTGACCTGCCTTACATGCCAAAAAGCTAAGTAGAGGTAAAAAAAATAAATAAATAAACAAGAGGGCAATCTATCTTTTCTAGTCAGGGCTCATACCCTCTTTATAAAGTAGAAAATTCCCTACTTTGGATACGTAAGTTCCCAAAGATTTCAGATTTAAATGTTTTTAAATTCATTTCCAAATTTTATTAAATGCCTTCTTATGCACCATTCTACTTGTTGGGGATGTGGTAGGCAAAGAAATTTCCTGCCCTCAAGAAGGGCACTTCCACTGGGAAGAAATAGTTTAAGAAAATAAGATAATTTCGAATTAGAAAGAGCTAAGATGAAATACATTTTGGAGTTAAAGTTATCAGGACACGTTCATGGATTATTTGAGGGTTTGTGAGAGAGAACTGAGTGTGCCTTGTAGTTTTCAGGGTGGTTTTGCAGATGTAAAGGTGGCTCTTAGGCATACAAGTGGGAAAGTATGCAGCAGGATATGTGATTTCAGAGCTCAGAGTGGTAATGAAACAAGAAATAAATTTGGGAAGTTATACGCATAAATGTTCCAAAAGCCATGGACATATTGAGATCACTTAGGGAGAGCATGTTTATATATAACACTGGTTTATCTGTATTGATTTATACTTCATTTTATTTTGTTTGTAATTCTAGCCTCTGCTGCCCAGTTCTTTGTCAGTTGAGGATGCTGCCATATTGCTTCAGCAGGTGATGAGAGCATTCAGCAAACAGACTTCAGCTGTGGTCTTTAGCGACACTGTTGTAGTCAGTGAAAAGTTTATAAATGACTGTACAGAACTTTTCAGTGAACTGATGCATCAGAAAGCTGAAAAGGTATGCCAGATTTTCTTTCACCTCCTGATTTTAGCAGTATTCTTCATGTTAGAATTTTCTGATGTCTTTTGGAAAATGGGGTAAACAGTCTACCTCAAAATGAACACTTTGTATCATATATCATTTTCCTTTAATGTATCATTTTTTTATGACCTCTCCAAGGTTTGTTTTTTTTTTCTCTTATTCCCATCAGAACGTATAAATTAGAACTTGAGGAACTTATTTTATAAATTGAAATCACATAAATGAAATCATACACTTCACAGTCAAGTTACCTGAGGTATTGGCCCAATTGTCAAACAGGATGTACACAAACGTCCTTTGTATGAATGTGTAATATGAATAAATACATGATATGTATGAATGCACATTTATTTTTTTAGTCAGTACATAATATATTCCCTAAATCTAGACAGCCTCACTAATTTTGCCTACTTGGGCTACGCAAAAAAAGATAACTTACTGAGTAAGGAAATTTTGTCATCCCTCATGATTGATGGTTTTCCCAGGAGCAACTGCTATCAAAGTACTTGGGAATGGAGGTCAAACTAGGTCTTCTTTAATGACTGTTCTGTTCATTTTTCTAGTTAGCAGCACCATCTCCTTAATAAAGCCTGCTCTCAAATAGTTAAAACAAGCCTGTTTTTCTTAAACTTTTAATAAATGCATCAGAGTTTGTTAAATATGTAAATAATTTCTATTTAGCTATACTCCTTTTAAGCTATTTAATAGCTCTTTGGTACAATTGTTTGCTTTTAGCCTAATAATAACAGCCTAATAAGTAATAACAATAATTAGCCTAATAAGTAGCAGAGGCGATTAAAAAATATATACAGATTTGATATCAGTACACCTGAGTTTAAACATGTGTTCTCTCTGTGTGACTTTGGACAAAAAAAATTAATGGTTTCCTTATCTTCAAAGAAAGGATAATGATACTTACTCTGGAAAGGATTAATATAATAAATAAGGAATGTATATAAAATGTCCAATACATATTAACTACCAGATATTAAATGACTATTATTTTTATTTGTGGTCATTTGCTAAAGTAAAATTTAACATACTCATCACTTTTCTTCTTTCTTTGAGCTCTTCCTTCTCACACCAAAAATAAGTTCCAAAAAAGATGATTCTGCTACTTTAATTATCAAGATTCTAAGTATTTTTCTTCAGAAAATCTAAAAGGAAATACTGTGATAGCATTTTTTTACCATGAAAATGTATTTTATCATTAGAGATTATAGGACACTTTCCCATGAGAAAGGACCTAGTATTTCATTGTTGTTAACATAAACCTTTAAAAAGCAAAGATCATCAAGAATAGATCCTGAGGGAAAAATGTTTATATAACTTAGTATGCAACTTATATATGGTATTTGGGGAGTGTGGGGTGGAGGGTTCTTTATCTTTCCAATAACTTTAAGTGTCCAGGTGCAATTAGATTGCACTTGCAAATCTCAAAAAGGAAGGAAACATGGGGGCATCTATTAAGCAGTGGTAAAACCAGGCAGGATTACATTTGATGCTATATGCTCAGGTGATAGTGACCAGTTGAATTTCCCATCAGATAAAGAAAGGCCAAAAATAGCAGGGAAAGTGACTGATTTGGGGCAAGGAAATTCATCCTTAGAATGGCAGCTCTGAGACAAAGCTCTGTAGTTCTTAACAATGAAATCAAACAAGAATAATTAATATGTAAACAATTTTTATTTTATGCTTCCTCAAATGCTATATATTTTTCCTAACAAAAAAGCATATTTTATTTCAGGAAATGAAAAATAATCCTGTGCATTTAATCACTGAAGAAGATCTGAAACAAGTGTCCATGTTAGAAAGCATTAGTACAAGTAAAAAGGACAAAAAAGACGAGCGAAGAAGGAAAGCAACAGGTGACAGAGGAGCAAGGAATGTTTAGAGGTGTTTGTGTTTGTTGCAGTGAACTTTGCATTTATTGCATTTATTAGGCTGTTTGGAAGGCCTTTTGTTTGATTGATTTGTCTTTAATTTTAACTGCTAATGTCAAATCTCTTGCTAATGAGTTAAATTTTAATTATGAAAATGGAAATATTGATTAATTATTCTGTTTTCTTTTGTGAACATTAACTTATGTTTCATGGTATTTCATCATCGCCCTCTTCTCTTGTTTCCCGCCAGCCCAGTAGCCTTTGTATTAGACTGTCGAACTTGTCAAGGTCATGTTTACCTCATAGCTTTTGCACAAATTGTTCCCTCTACCTGGAATGTCCTCTCCCAAAGGTCAAGTAACTGGTTCCTTCTTTGCATCACCTTCAAATGCCACTCCCATAGAGAGACTCCTCAGAAGTAAACAAAGTCAGTCTCTATCACCTTATCTTGCAAGTTTTTTGCTGTATTATTTTATTACTGTAATGTGTTTTATTGTATAGGATCCTCATCCATCTCATTTATTGTTGTCCTCCTAATACGTACCTAGAACACTACTTGTGTTACAGTTTAGATAACTGAATGAATTTCCCAATAAATACAACATTTTTCATTAGCAAGTAAAAACAACTACATTGAACATACTTTTATTTCTTTAAGACAGTTTCTTTTCTCTTCCAAAAATCTTATTCTGCAAAACATATCAATGGTATTTTGACACTTCTCTCTATTCTTCTAGGAAAACTTAATAAATTACTCCAGTAAGTCATACTAATATTCATGGCCATGCCTATTTTATCATTTTATTTGAAGATACAATTATTAATTTGACATAATCATCATTTAATTAGTGTCTTATGTTAGCATAACTGGTCCCTTTTAGTTCTTATTGAAAACTAGAGGTCACCTAGTGCTGTGTTTTCAGTGATGCTGCTCTTCATTGAAGTGGCTTCATCACGGTGTGTGGAGTCGTGCCCAGTGAACGTCCTCCCCGTGAGAAACCTGCTGCCAGATATGTGAAATATAGTCACTTCAGATTTGTGCTTTTGAAAATAATATTTTTCCATCATAAAAGCAAGAGAAAAAGAAATTATTAGAAGCTTTAATTCTAGGATACGGTGAAATCTAAGGGAAATCTACTTAGAAGTTACAGAAAGATCTTTATATAAATCACTTTGTTTTATTAGAAAAAATTAACCTTTTATAAAGAAATATATTTGCAGTATTTTTCAGTGTTCAAAACCCATTATATTTATTGCGTTTTATAGAGCAAATATTTTAAATATCTCAATATTTTTATTTATAGTTTGTTTCATAATTTTTTTTTTAGTCTCTATTTAGCCAATAGGTGATTGATAATGACATTTTTCCACTTACCCAATTTAATATCATTAACATTTATTGAGCACCTCTTAAATTTCAAGGCTTGCTCTAACACCAGACATACAACATTATTGAGACTGCTTTCAAGATATCTGTAATCTGACTGGGTGATGGTGAGTCAGGATGTCTCCTCTGAACATGGATGTAATCTCTCAACCAGGAAGGCAAAACCAAGTGTAATTGAATTTGTGAAGTATTCTATTAGAGGGTTAAGGATGAGGTTCTGGTAACAGAGATGCATCAATAGGGCAAATATCTTTTTTTTTTTGCAGTTTTTGGCCGGGGCTGGGTTTGAACCCACCACCTCCATCTTATGGGGCCAGCACTCTACTCCTTGGAGCCACAGGCGCCGCCCAGGGCAAATATCTTTTAAGAAAGGTAGAAGAGAAAGTGAAGGAATGGGTTTAGCTATGAAAAGATTCAGAATTACAGGAAAGTGACATGCGAGAAAAAGGAAAGACTACATTTTGAGCAGATAGCCCAACTAAAGAGTTTGCTTAAATTCAAGACATTTCCTATGTTTTTGTTTATCAATTTTTGTTGATTGGATTTACCAGGCTTTTGTTTTAATGAGGAAACTCCAAGTTCAAAAAGAGTCTAAAAACTTCTTCATAGGGCTGGGTGCAGTGGTTCATGCCTATAATCCTAGCATTCTGGAAGGCTTAAGCAGATGGGTTACCTGAGCTCATGGGTTAGAGACCAACTTGAGCAAGAGTGAGATCCTGTCTCTAAAAATAGCTGGGCATTGTGGCAGGTGCCTATAGTCCTACCTCCTCAGGAAGCTGAAGCAAGAGAATCACTGGAACCTAATAGTTTGAGGTTGCTGTGAGCTGTGATGCCACGGCATTCTACTGAGGGTGACAAGTGAGACTCTGTCACAAAAAACAAACAAAAAAGAAACCAGGCGGCTCCTGTCGCTCAAAGGAATAGGGCGCTGTCCCCATGTGCCGGAAGTGGCGGGTTCAAACCCAGCCCCAGCCAAAACTGCAAAAAAAAAAAAAGAAAAGAGAGAGGAGTAACTATTCCATTATAAAATTTCACATTGTAACAGTAATTCACAGCTACTTTAAAAATAATATTTTATTGATTTGGAAAATCATAATGTATTTAAGTGAAAAAAAGGATACAGAAGTATGAAGGAGTTGAGGACACACTACACCAAAATATGTCACCTTGACCTTGAGAATGCCACAGAAGCGGGAAGGTCATTCTCACCTATACCATGACACTCTACAAAGAACAACAAAGTGAGACTCTGTCTCCAAAAAATAAAAAAATAAAAATGCTTTTTGATTTTGCCTGTTTCTGCTGTAAAGTTAAATATGATAATAGTGTCATCATTTTCTAAAGATAATGATTTAGTGAGATAATACTAACTAATGTCTTTTTCCCACAAGAGGGCAGTGGAAGCGTGAGAGGAGGAGGTGGGAGCAATGCCAGAGAGTACAAAGTCAAAAAAGTCAAGAAGAAAGGAAGAAAAGATGATGACAGTGATGATGAGGCTCAGTCGTCGCACGCTGGTATGTGGCTTTATTTTGCTTTTCCTTTGTGCATGATTTTTTAAAACATTTTCTTAAGATGTATCTCATTAGGCACCTATGTTTATATAGGAAGTCCTTGAAGCTTCTGGAATGGAATAACTGAGATCCTAAAAAGAACATACAAGGTTGTATATTTTTTAAAGGAACAATTAAATAAAAGGCCAATACTTTAAAGAAAAAAAAAGAAAAGGAAGTGCTTGTTTTGCACAAATTCAAATTACCACAGTTGAGTTAAATGATTCAGTCTATCAACAACACAGTTTAAATATTAGTTACCAAGATACCTTGTATATTAACTGAATAATTACATAAAGTACAGACTTTACTGCCAGTTCTTCAGTCTCCACATGAGCATGTAAGTAACAGATGTGTCTCATGACCCAGGACAGCCATGTCACTTACCTTCTCGTTTGCTGGTGGTTGATCACTGTGCATCTGTTATTCTTTGAGCACAAGTAACGACGCAGGTAGCTGTGTTGCCTCATTGTCTCCTACTAGTAAACCCAGGGTTATTTTACAAAAATGGATAGTTGAAAGGGAAATTCACCGACAAAAAAAAAAAGTGCAGCAAAGAATTACAATCAAGCATAAATGGAGTTGAAGAAGGAATGGCTGGCTGGGACTGTTGATGCTGCCATTGTTGAAGAGCCTCTAGCTAGACAGCCAGAGGGGCTCAGTAAAGGCGCTGAGGAAAGTAGCTGTGACAGAAAGGATGAAAACGTCTTAGAGGGTGTGAAGTTGGCAAAAAACTTCATGTTAAAGGGACTCTTGGAGATACCCAAGATATTGAAAAGGGAAAGAAGAAAATGTTGGAAGTTGATCCAGAAGTAGAAAGGGCTGTGACAATTTGTAAGGTGTAGAAAAGATATTGTTCCACACTGCAAAATATATGATGAGAAGAAGAAAGCAAGCACTGTGCGAACTATTCTTGTAGGGTTTTGTACAAAGAATTAAAACACTCTTATTCTTCATGTTTCCAATATATTGAATTACGGTGTATTCAATTATAAATATTTTTTCCTTTCCCCATGCAATGTTTTCACACAAGTTTTTAAAAGGCCACAGAACAATGTTGTTGGCCCTGTTGGTTACTAAGCATCTGCAGGGCTTCAGCTGCATGATCAATTTTATGGGTTCCACTGTCATGCAAAACAAACACTAGGACGTTCATGAAAAGTAGATTTCATGCAAAGCAAATTTAAGTAGGAAACATTAATTTTATACGTGTTTAATTTTTACAATAGTAACTTCAATTATTCATATCTAAAAGGAACAATTTATTATATACATCTTCTCCTAAATTTGTTAGTACTTGGCAAGGTTAAGTCTGTGAGACATCTTATTTTGTTTTTCTAAATAAAATTATGATTTTTTAATTTTTCTGTTTAAAAAAATTAAGTATTGCAACCATGACATTGCCTTCCTCATCTTCAGCAAAAAACAAAACAAAACAAAACAAAACTTCAAATAATAATTAGATTCACATTTCCCTCTTTCACAGAGTCCCTTCCATGTTGGCCACAGCAGAAAGAGGCAGCTAACAAGTGACACAGCCATAGCTATAATGTGCTACTTGCTGTTTGTAGGCACAGTTGCTTAAGCTCTGTATTCTAAGAAAGGTAGAATAGCTTCTGTTCTTAATGTATGTAAAACAGAGTTAATTAAAGGGAAAGTACCTTTGTGGAAGCTACTAGCTCTGCTCTTATTTTAAATATTATTAAGACTATCCAATGTGGATTTTAATTTTTCACTGGTAAATGAATTTCCCAGTTTCCCAGATGTACTAGAAATGGGAAGTAAAGAGGCATTTAAGGAAAATACTTAAATAATTGTTAAATGAGGCATGTGATCTTCCTTTTGTGCATAGATTATTATTGAGGAACTATAGAAGTAAAACCATTATACCTCAAAAATGTAATTTTGGTGCTTTTGAAAAGGGATTGTGTTTTCATCTCCGAAGTGGACATGAAATTAGGTTCTCAGCGAAATTGTAGGACCATACTCAGTATGAAAGAGAGAATATAATTTAATAACTTGTGAAATGCATGCAGGAAGCAAACAGGGAAATCATAGACCACTCAGGGTGAACAGCAGGGACGGACAGCAGCTCTCAGAGAAGGTAATACTTTCTGTCTGCTCTAAAGCCATGATCTTAACTCCTTAGATCTTCATTGATAGTGAAAATTGATTTTTTGAGCTATTTTATTTTTATTTCTAAAGTGTTTTTTGCTTGTAGAATCGATAACCTAATTTAGCTAGAAATAATCACTTTTATACCTTTATAATTTCAATTGGAAATATTGTTAGCTTTCTTTGTCTGCAACCCATACTTTTCTAAGTAAGTGAGTAACATGGCATTTCCACAGATAACAATTATTTTCATTACAGTAGCTGCATACAGATTTGCCTTATAGTTATTTTTGTGAGAGAAAATATAAATTAGGGGTATGAAATTATGAGGGTATTTTTTTTTTATCTGTGCTATTCCAAAAAGACAAATTTTAGCTTAAACAAGTCTACCGAATTGTGCTTCTTGTGATTATAAAGACTTTCCAAATACCTTAAGTAAATTATAATGATGATTTAGTTTTTAATAAATACTTATTTCTATAAAGAAGGAAACACTGTCCAGTAGCCATTGTTTAACAAACAAATTATCCTTCCCTGAAGGATGTTTTTCAGTCCACTTGATTATTTTGACTTCTAGCTATTTGCATCATCCAGGTTTGATGAGGAAGGGAATCATCTTTATTACCTTTTGATTAACTTATAGAAAATAGTTACTTATGAATTAAGTTAGAAAATGATCACTTAAAATAAATTTCACTATATATCCCAATTTTAAAGTTGTTTTCATTAGGTATTGCTATTTGACATTAATATTTTTACTAATACAAAAATTAATAGCAGAGTCTCAGTGGTAGGCGGTGAATGAATTGCTGTCTAATATTAAGCATGTTAATGAAACTTACTTGCTATTTAATTTTTTAAAATTGCTTTTTCCCATCTCATGTCTATAATAGGAAAGAAGAAGCCAGAGATCACTTTCATGTTCCAGGATGAGATTGAAGATGTTTTAAGAAAACATATACAAGATGCCCCTGAGGAGTTTATTTCTGAACTTGCTGAATACTTAATAAAGCAAGTATAAGACATATTTTTTGCTTTATGATAGAAATTCAATGAATTATTAAAGTTTTTACCAATATCATAGAAAACATTTGAAGGTCTTTTCAAAGCTTAGAATTGAATTTAGCCAACAAAGGGTGGCGCCTGTGGCTCAAAGGAGTAGGGCGCCGGCCCCATATACCAGAGGTGGCAGATTCAAACCCAGTCCTGGCCAAAAAATAAATAAATAAATATAATAATAATTATTATTATAATTTAGCCACCAAATTCTAGGTTTTATTCACCTATAGAGGCAGTTTAATTCAACAAATATGTGTTAAGCACTTTGGACACAGTGGTATGGGAAATAAAAGGTAACAGCTTAAAAGTGTCCTCAATTACTGATCTTCCATTCTTAACTCTCAGTTGGGGAGAAAAATGTTTAATCCCTGGCTGTTTCCTTTCACTGTGTAACAACTCCAAAAGGAAGAATGTTCATTTTCTATTTTGATTTGACAGAAAGTAAACTGTGTTTACTTTCAAAGAAAAAATATACTAACAAACTAACCTCAAAAAGAGTAAATTTAGACACTACTACCTTGAGAATGAGCCAGGTTCAATTTGTTTTTCTTTCTCTTTTTTCTTTCTTCTTTTTGTATGCTTAAGACCAGCCTGGGCTATAAGAGAGACCCTGGCTGGTCTCAAGCAGTCCTCCCACGTCTGTTGGGATTATAGGCATGAGTCTTGCTTCCCAGCCAATCTAGGCGGCATTTATTTTTATACAAAAATAAAAGAAGTTGTATGTAACTTGACCATTACTAAGTAACCTAGCCATCCCTCAAGTTAGTACCAATATGTAAGCTTGCATAAATATAATCCAGGAGTTTATTTTAGAAGTATATCTTTTGTAGTGAGAACTTTTTAAAATATAAGTAAATATTTTGATTCATAAATATATTATAGAACCATATTTTTTCACATGTAAAAAAATGGTTATTCATTTATCATTGCTTTTTTAAATAATGTATTTAATTGAGCATAAAAAGGGTGGTGGTGTTTTTTTTTTAATGTTTTACCTTTTAGTACTTGAGAAATTGAGAATGTGTTATGTTATAATTCCTGAGAATGGAGAACAGGCTTATATTCCACTGTTCTCCAAATTAATTTTACAAAGCTTTTTAGAATTGTGTGATTTTGTTACTATTCTTGTTGTCTATAGTGCAATAACTTTGAATACTTTAAAATTTAGAAAAATAATTCATTTAAGTTATAATTCCTGAGATTGGGGGATAAATTCTTTGTGAACTAGTCTCCAAATAAATTTAGTTTGAAAAATAGAGATCTTTTTTAGCCTGATGTCCATAGAAGCAGAATTTCTAATCTACATAAATTCTAGTACATTTTAATAATCTAAATGTATTTATCTTGTGCACAGACCTCTTAATAAAACTTACTTGGAGGTGGTCCGCTCAGTATTCATGTCTTCAACTTCTGCTTCTGGAACTGAGAGAAAACGCACAATCAAGGACTTGCAAGAAGAGGTTTCAAATCTATACAATAATATTAGATTATTTGAAAAAGGGATGAAATTTTTTGCAGGTATACCTATTACTGTCTTTCTAATGATTTTCTTAAGTTGGGAGAGAAACTGTTTTTAATAAGCACCTTTGTTTTCCAGATGATACCCAGGCTGCTCTTACCAAGCACTTGCTGAAGACAGTGTGTACTGACATCACTAACCTCATTTTCAACTTCTTAGCTTCGGATTTAATGATGGCAGTAGATGACCCTGCAGCCATTTCAAGTGAAGTATGTCAGTGATTTGCTTGCCACTCTTAAAGGATTTTGTTTTGAATCTGAGCCCATTTTATTTATTTTCCTTCATTTGAAATAGTTTTAAAAGGAAAATAAAATACAATAAATTAAGAGTTTTTAGGAAAAATATAAAAAAAAATTTTATTCAAGTTTATTACAATATATAGACAATTGCTAGTTGGATTGGTAATAAAGCCAGTCTATTAATAGTAACAATGCTTAATTACTTTAGAATAAACAGTTTTTTTCCTAATCATTATTAATATCTCGTCCCCCTTTTTTCTAATGATTTTCAAGTCCCTTAACATTCTGGCCAGTTTTCATAACGTAACAGTTATTTCCATTTAATGACATCATCTCATTTCAATATTTAGAGTAATTCCAGTTCAATTTTTTAAAATTTTAATAATCTCAAACTAAATTCAAATGCTCATCTTCTCCCTTCTTGACATGTATAGAACAAATGGCTCCCAGTTGCCTAGAGGAGGAAAGATGTGGTCTGTCCCTAAGGTGATGACAAGGACAAGGATTCCTTTCCTTCCCCCTCCTTCCCTCCTGTTTCTTCTCATCCTTCTAGTCCACTTAAGAGTAAAGATTTAGGAAAAATGAGGGAGGCAAAAGGGTCTTCATTTGACCAGCTATATATCACTACTTTGATTAGGTCAAACCAAATTAGTCTGATTTGGCCTCTGGTGATGGCAGTTGTTGCCACATAGGCAACATAGATTGTTTTCTTGGAATGTTGTTTAGTTTCATGTGACTTCCCTTTTTAAGGAAAAAATCCCAAACAGAGGTATAGTTAGCTCTCCCTTCTACCCCACCAAGATTCTGGCCCTCTAGTACCCAACCTCTGCTGAGAGAAGACAGGAGGTCTTGTTCCAGGTCCTTCAAGGGCCACAGAGAGGCAGTAAACAGACCCTGTCTTCTAGACAGGCTGTGCCCTTCAGAACCTACTGTCTAGCCTTTTCAGTGAGGCTCCTCCCTAAATTAATACTAGAAGAAATTAAAAGACTTTAGAGAAGAATGCCACCAACCTTCACTGGACACGTGTATGTGGAGAAGGGTGTTTGAGAAGGTTCCTCACGGCAAACAGCATAACCAGCATCCAGCCATGGAACAGGTCTCAGCCCTTCTTGTACAGGCACCTTGATCTTTGTGAGTGGGGCCTTCACAGCTGGCACTGGGGAGGGGAAACTCTTTCTACACCAGAGGAAAAGAGAGGGTGACTCTTGCCCTAATAATCTACTTCCAGTAGAGTCTCTCTTTCCACTCTTCCTCTTACGTTGCTGGAGCAGGTGGGAGGAGTAAGGCTAAATCTTTCTAGCCTCTTAGGCTGACTGGCTACTGACTGCCTCTCTGATTTTAGAATGTTTTTAGCACATTTTTTAATCCCTAATTTGAAGATCTAAAATTCACTCAGCAATTCGTTATAGTAATAAATGTACTTTTTTTTCTCCTCACTCAATCCACTGCTTGTCAAAAGCACAATGCTGAAAGAATTTTTATTTTCCCCTACAGGTACGAAAAAAAATTTTAAGTAAACTGTCAGAAGAAACCAAAGTGTCTCTCACAAAACTCCATAACTCTCTGAATGAAAAAGTAAGTAAAGTTTGATTCTATTTATAGATATCAGGTCTAGAAGTTGTTGTTACAAAGACCTTTTGGTAGATTTTCATCAGAATGACTATCTAAAACAGTATTTTGCACTCAGTCACCTCTTTAAGGGGTGAGGGGGAACCACACTGGGGGTTTTTACCCTTTTTAGTCCTAAAGCACACTTTCTAATATAATAGCAGAGACCCCTTTAAAAATTGTGTTTTGTGTATAAATTACAAAACAGTATTAAATGGCTATATTTCTTCAGACATCTGCATATAAAAATAAATTACACGATTAAATACCTTTTCAGAGCATAGAAGATTTTCTTTCTTGTTTGGATTCTGCAGCAGAAGCTTGTGATATTATGGTCAAAAAGGGAGACAAAAAAAGAGAAAGGTAACATTAAATTAGTCTATATTATTAATTTTCTTAAATATGAGACTTTCCATAAGTGAAATTTGAATTTGACTCTATGACCCCTGCACAGAGAACTGAATCTAAATGGCTGTAGACCTTCATGCATACCACACACTTAGTACACTTAGATATTCCTCTCTGACCCTCCAGTTAAGGTAGAGTTTCTTTTCACGTAGTTAAATTCAAATGCTTTCTGTTAGCTTTGGGACCCTCCTTACAGGAAACCTCATCTAAGTCAGTGTACTTTCATTTGATCTCCAGCAACTCAAAGCAAAAAGCATACTGTGAGTATCCCTACTGGATAGCTTTTTCCTTAATTTTCTAGCATACTAGTCTATCCGTGTCATTTAGTGTTGTGTTTGTATCCCATTTTTAAAAGTTACCTTGAAATGTTGACAGGATCAGGTGATTTAAAGTAGAAAAGCAAAAAATGAATACAGAGTAGTGGATTGAAATTTCAATGCATTGTTTGATATAATGCATTTTTGTGCTTTTATTTTTCTTTAGGCAGATACTGTTTCAACATCGACAAGCACTGGCTGAACAGCTGAAAGTCACAGAAGACCCTGCTCTCATTTTGCACCTCACCTCAGTGCTGTTGTTTCAGTTCTCAACCCACACCATGCTCCATGCACCTGGAAGATGTGTCCCACAAATCATTGCTTTTCTTAATAATAAAATTCCAGAGGTATTATATTTTGAGTGTACTTGAAACTTTTCAAGATTTAGATTCTGAATACTTTTGAGGGGATAGATATGAATTATTGTCAGTACATAGGTACAAAACATTTATCATCATCTGCCTGCTTCTAAGACTATGAACTGAATCAAGGGATTGATTTTAAAAATTCAGCATAGCTCAAGAATCTTTCAGGTTCCTCTGAGATCCATAGTAAAGAATATTTTTGAACTTGGAAAAAAGCTTTGAGAAGAATGTCAGATCTGCCATTTAAATTCTCTGGATTTAACTTACAATTCAAGGGCCAGCTCAAAAGTTTTGTCCTGCATAGCTTCTCTTGTCCGGCTCAATTAAAAGCAATTTGCCTTCTTTGAACTTTCCTATCATTTTGACTATATATACAGATGGTGCCCTAAAAATGTATACACATTTTAAAAAAGGAAAAAAATGTATTGAAATTGTAATTCTCAGTATATACCACTAATGTTTGTTATCTTGTAGCCTGTAACTGCAGAAGTCAAATGTGACTTGAATATTATAATTTCAGTACAGTTTTTTCTTTTCTCAAAATGTGTATACTTTTTTTGGCACTCTGTATGTATATACATATGTGTGTGTATCATATTTAAGTATATGGGGGGAACATCTTTATAAAGTTTGCATATGTGTACATATGTGTTTGTATATACATGTGTGTGTATATATCACATACGTAGGTGATAGAATCTAGCAAAAGCAGCTTATGCTAAAGTGATCTGCATTCATATTTTATCTCTCTTAAACTATAAACTCCTTGAGAGCAGGGACCCTGCTCGATTTGGCTTTCTACTTACATGCCTGGCATTTTGTAAAGATAAGAACCTCAGTATGTATTGGTTGAACACATTCTACTTGATCTGTCCCATAGAAAATCGAATTGTGTTGTTAACTTTTCCTCTTTCCTTTTTCACAGGATCAGCATTGTCTTTTGGTGAAGTACCAAGGTTTGGTTGTAAAGCAATTAGTCAGTCAAAATAAGAAGACTGGGCAGGGAGGTGATGCTTTGAGTGATGAATTAGACAAAGAACAAGAAAATATCATCAGTACTACTCGTAAAGAGCTTCAGGAACTTTCTTCTTCCATTAAGGACCTTGTTCTCAAATCTAGGAAATCATCTGTGACTGAAGAATAATGATCTTGATTTACATTTCTCATATAGTGAGCACTTTTCCCCAGAATTAAAGGTGAGTGGTCACAAAAAATAATCATTTCACAATTCCCTACTCTCTGCTAAAACCCTTTCCCACACATACAATTCAATTAAAATGATACCATTGTATTAAATGCAAACTTTATAAAGATGTGAGTTTTATAAATTGGTTTCTTCATGGAAGTTTTCTTTTTCACATTATTGTCACATAAATTTCATGTGAAAATTTTCACATATAATTATTTTCACATAATTTTGAAAATTACACATTTCAGGTTTATATTCTTTCCAAATGCTGGATGAAAAATAAATTTTCTGATACCTTCCATCTCTAGGAAAAGACTCATTGGTTTTGCTATTAGATTTCAAATGACATTATTGTATTTATACACATTTAGACAAAAATCTAAAATGTTATGTTTTAAAAATTAAAATACCCTTTGGTGTCAGAAATTAAAATAAATCATGTATTTTATTTTAAAATTAGTAGAGAATGCATCAAAATTGAACTTTCAAAATATTCCTAGGTCCTTGCTCTTATTTCTGGCAGAATAAACTTTTATGTGATTGGGGCCACAGGAATGCCTTGGCAGGGGCACCAGAAGCCTGTAGGAGTCCGTGCAATCGCAGAAAGTGTACCATTTATTGCCAGTAGGTATAACTCACATTTAACATTGGAATAAACATTTTACAGGTTTTCCTTTGACCCAGTTTGTATTTGTACATTATATTTTTTAATGTCAGTAGTTGCTCTGTCATCTAACACTGTAAATACAAGTGTGACAAATAGTTCACCTTTTCCAGTAGAAGGTTCTATAAGTGCTTTATGTCATTGGAATCTTTTTTCTATAAATAGAAACCCTTATAAGAAATAGGTATTTTTGTTTTCTAAAGATTGTTAGTTAAAAATGACTAAAATAGTTCCTTGGGGTAATCATTTCAACCAAATGATTTCAAGCAAAAATGTTTTAATTATCAAAAAGGAATTTAATTATTTTGAATATAATAATAATTAAATCTCAAATATTTAAAAAATACTATTTTATATAATTCCTTATATGGCATTTAAAATTTTATATTTCAAAATATTTGAATACAGTCTACCTCTATTCCTTTAATACTCCAAAGTATTAATCCTAAGTGAAGGTAATTAATGTAATTGCTGACTATGCATTATTCTTAAAGTTGATGGGACTAGAATATTCAATTTAAAAACATTTTCCCATGGATAAGTTTTTATTATATATTTTCATATGAGCAAAGGAAGAAAGGGGCAAATCCTTTGTCATCACAAAACCGGTTTACTTTTTATTTATTCAGCTTCTAAAATTTTGAATGCCCAATCTATTTTTTATCCAATCTTTCTTTAAGAACCTTATCACTTATGTTTCAGCAGATACCAAAGTAATCCATGTTCAAACTAGATCATAGAAGATAAATATAAGAGATGATGAAGCAAATAAAAAGAAAGAATTGTCTTGGTTTGCATTGTTTTTTCCCTTACCAAAAACAATTCTGATTTTTCCATAGTAAATAGGATTTTTATTGCTTTTGTTCATAAAATTACATAGCTGATTTTGTATGTAAAGGTCTAATTTCATTAATAAAATAAAAAATGTTTATTGTAACCTTAATTGGTGGGGTTAAAAATGTTTAAAATAAAATTGCCTGTTCTATTAAATTATATGGTACTTTGAAGCTTCCATTATTTTAACTAATGCTAGGAAAATTTGATGTGTATATTATATGTAATATATTTATATTGTGATTCTTATTCTGAACATTACTAAAGTTTTTTTGTTTTTTTTTTACACAAAAATAGTTCTCAAAGTCTTTCATTCCTATCTTAGTAATTTCTCAAATTAGCTGGATTTCAGCAAGTATGTAGCTGCATGTCTGTGTTTGTTGACTCAACTGTCACAGTAGAGATCCTGGAAAGTGCTTGGGGTTCTCGTGCAGGTGTTCCACCTCCCGACCCTTATATTTTTAAAGAGTCAAAAGAAACTCACTTGTAGCCATCAGGCAGAGACTGTGAAAAGTGGCGTATATTCTCAAAATCATAGTATATTTTAAGAAAAGACCTTAATGCTAAGAACAGTAAATGAAGCAGTTGCTTAAGGTGAAACAAAACCATCTTGAACTCTTTAGAGAATGTGTTTTAGACCAACAAGCACCAAGGATGAGGTCAGGTGCAGCAGTGATCTGAACCATATCTCAGGCTGTAGACTGAGAAGGAGCAGTTCATTCCCTCCTCAGGAAGGCCTTATGGCCTAGGGCCAAACGGATTTTATCTATCAAGTACTTCACTTGTAGGAGTTTGAGGATGGAAGGGATGTTTTCTTTCACTAAGACCAATGGAGCCTTTACCTCAGTGCGCGTGGGAGATAAGGTAAGCACAGAAAATTTCTCCAGGGTGTCTGTTTTCCCCATGGATCTGGGAGCACCACTGAGGTGACATGAAAATGACCTGCTAATGCACAGTGTTAACCTCAAGGACCACTCTGCAAACAAGAATAAACAGATGTCAGGAGAGACTTCTTCCAAACCGCTTAAAAAAGAAAAGCCCTGATTTTCAGGCTTTTAGAAAAAAGTTACTCTATATTACAAAAACAACCACTGTATTTTACTGTGTATAATGTGCACTTTTTGTCCAAATCTTTGAGGGATAAATAAGGATGCATATGATACCTGGATAGTATGGCTCAGGAGAAGGGATCCCAGCCCGCCTCCCAGACTCCTGTGCCCTCACTCCTAGGCCCGCCAAGCACATGGGGTTCCAGTCTGGGAGGATCCAGAATCTGCTCATAGCTGGCTGGAGTGGCCTTCACCAAGTGCCTCAATCGGAAGAGAGGTCCAGGTGGTGTGGGAGCAGCTCTTCAGTGTGAGGGCCAAGGCCCAGCTGCACAGAGGGGCCCAGGAGCCCCACACAGGCCCCAGAGACCCTCCTGGCTGCCTGCAAGCCAGCAGCCGCAGAAACTCCTACCCCCAGCCACATGTGTGACCATTTCAGCTAGTGCTCCCCAACGTGGCAGGAAGGGAATGGCTCCTGGAAGAGAGGGAAGAGGCAGCCTTCACAGAGTGGGCAACTGTGGGAGGGCAGTGCCATCCACACATTTACCAGGGGGGCTGTTAGCCCTCCCCAGACATGTCTTTCCCAGCCAAGAGCTGGTCACTTTTCAAGGGGCATTTTCCTGAAAGCTTGGGCCAAAAACATGGTTGTGCATTATAGACGAGAGCACATTTTACATGGCAGAACGTGGGACTTTAAACATGTATTAAACGTTCGTAGGTTCCCGGTGTGTTGTTTTACCACACTTGGCCCAATTGCTCTCTCCGTCTCCTAAGTGATTAGTAGTGAGACAACCTGGGTGTTTGTTCTGAGGAGCAAGAAAGACAGGATTATATTGACAGTGTGATGGAAGAAAGGGAGGACATGGTGAATTTACGGCCTTTGCCCAATTTCTTGCATCTTGTATGACAGTACCAGGAATGCAAATGCAAATTTTTGATATGCGCCTTACTTTCAAGGACATGGCAAAAATCAATAATTATAATTCTATATAGTGTTTTGAGAGAAGCAAACAGGGTGCTACGAGCGAAGACATGCAATTAAGACCATCTTGCCTAGTGGGGAGGTTAGACATAACCTCCTAACTGAGTCCTAAAAGAAAAAGTAAGATTAGTGTTGGTGGAAATGGGAGACAGGAAGGAGGGCATTCAGGTTGGAGGAAAGGAGGTGCAGAAGTATGAGTTAGTATGACATGGTAAGACATTTGGGGAGCCGTAAATTATGCAAATATGAAAAGTCATCTGGGGAAGTAGAACATGTATAAATGAGACAGACCAGAGGGGACTGTGACATCCTTATGTGCTCAGCTAAAAACTTTAAGCATTATGCTGAAAACACAAAGAGCCTTTAAAAAAGTAAATTAACCAGGGAAATAAAGTAATTAGATCTACCTTTCAAAAAGATCACTTTCATTCTAGAAAGCCAATGCTCTTTGGTGGCTAATTAAAATCTTCTATGATCTTTTTTTTTGGGGGGGGGCTTTTTTTTTTTTAATTAAATCATAGCTGTGTACATTAATGTGGTGATGGGGCACCATACACTAGTTTCATAGACCATTTGACACATTTTCATCACACTGGTTAGCATAGCCTTCCTGGCATTTTCTTAGTTATTGTGCTAAGACATTTACACTCCACATTTACTAAGTTTCACATATGCCCTTGTAAGAAGCACTGCAGGTGTAATCCCACCAATCACCCTCCCTCTGCCCACCTTCCCCCTCCCTCCCCTCCCATTCCCCATTACCCCTTATCTTAGGTTGTAACTGGGTTATAGCTTTCATGTGAAAGCCATAAATTAGTTTCATAGTAGGGCTGAGTACATTGGATACTTTTTCTTCCATTCTTGAGATACTTTACTAAGAAGAATATGTTCTAGCTCCATCCACGTAAACATGAAAGAGAGAA
>CAUYPK010116347.1:0-23913 GCA_963574355.1 Loris lydekkerianus | reverse complement strand
CAGCATGTTTCTATCTTACCTTTTCCCAAAGACACAAAACATATTCATATTTACCATCTCATCTGTTCCATTCTGTTGTGCTTTTTTAAAACAACACATTAGATTGAGATATAAATATAGAGTTCTATAAATAATTTAAATGGCATTATTTACAAGGTCCAGTTCTTTCTCTAAGTGTTACCATGTTTGTTGCTTTTTCTAGTCACTTGGAATCTTTTCATTTTTATACACCTATTTCAAAGAAATCTGGATAAATAAAAAAGTAACTTAAAAAAGAAGTCTCTGGGCAGTGCCTGTGGGTCAAAGGAGTAGGGCGCCAGCCCCATATGCCAGAGGTGGCAGGTTCAAACCCAGCGCTGGCCAAAAACTGCAAATAAATAAATAAATAAATACATACATACATAAATAAGTCTCTTCTATTGCTTAGCACTCTTTCTTTTCTATCTTTTTCTTTATGCTTCTCCTTAATGAGAATTCTCTTTTCTAAATAGACTCAAATGAATCTTCCCATTTGTTTACAACACTCCTAACACTCCTAACCACTCATTATTTATTTATTTATTTATTTTATTATTAAATCATACCTGTGTACATTAATGCGATCAGCGGGCACCATACACTGGTTTTATAGACCATTTGACAGATTCTCATCACACTTGTTAACATAGCCTTCCTGGCATTTTCTTAGTTATTGTGTTAAGACATTTATATTCTACATTTACTAATTTTCGCATGTACCCTTGTAAGATACACCATCAATCACCCTCCCTCCAGTCAGCCTCCCCGCTCCCTGTCTCCCTCTCCCCCTTCCCCATATTCTCAGGTTATAACTGGTTATAGTGGGTTAGATAGTGATGTCACCAATACTCATGCCTCATATCTTTGTTTTCTGTTCTCCGGGATCTTGGAATGTTTTTAAACTTTGGCCTTCTGGCTACTCTGGAGCTCTTCCTCTCTCATTGCCATGCCTTCTCTGAGTTCTATAGCCTCTCCTCCAGATACCATCCCTCCAGATTTTAATCAACATTCACTGAGTACCATAGAGGCAAGGCGTTTAAACAAAGCAGAAAAAACTTGTACTACATTGCTCTATTGTATCTCTCTATACTGTAACGGGGATAATAATTATACCATAAAATTGTTTACCATTTAAGTGCACTTAGCTTTGGACTAAGTGCTTTATGGTTATAATTTTTTCTTCATAACTCAATGAAGAAGGGTACTTCCATTTTACAAAGAAGGAGATTATTATACTTCAAAACCCTGTTCTTCCCCGCTTTGTTGATCTAATTGTTAGTATTTATCTCTACCTCTGCTGATCAGTCAGGGAGGGCTTGAAACTTTAATGTACCTTTTTTTTTTTTTTTTTTAAATAGAAACTAACTCTGTGGCCCTGGGTAGAGTGCCTTGACATCATCGTAGCTCACAGCAACCTCAAACTCTTGGGCTCAAGCAATCCTCTTTCCTCAGTTTTTCCATTTTTAGTAGAGACAGGGTCTTGCTCTTGCTTGGACTGGTCTCCTGAGCTCAAGCAATCCACCCATCTTGGCTTCCCAGAGTGCTAGGATTACAGGTGTTAGGCACCATGCCCGGCCTGCAAAGTGCATCTTAAATGTTGGTTCAGTGAATAAATGTATGTTAAGTTACTTGAAAAGTACTCTGAGAGCACTTTGAGGAAGGAGTTATTAAATCTGAGTATGGGCACTGTGGAAGATTTCATGGTTGAGATGGCAGATGGGCCATGCCCTGAGAGAGAAGTCATATTTTGACAGATTATAGTGTGACCAAGCAGATTTTCTCCATTACTATGGGTAGAATGACTCTAAATTGGGATGCCACTGAAGACTTTTTTTTTTTTGAGACGAAGTTTCTCTATGTCACCAATGATAGAGGGCTGTGGCATCACAGCTCATAGCAACCTCAAACTTTTGGGCCTAAGCAATTCTCTTGCCTCAGCCTCCCAAGTAGCTGGGACTGCAGTTGCCCACCACAATACCCAGCTATTTATTTATTTATTTGTTGTTGTTGTTGTAGTTGTCATTGTTGTTTGGCAGGCCCAGTCTGGGCTTGAATCTGCCAGCCCCGGTGTATGTGACTGGAGTCCTAGCTGCTGAACTACAGGCACCAAGTCATCCATTGAAGACTTTAATGTCATAATGTATCTGGATGAGTTGCATGGGTCTTAGCTTACGTTTGACATCTGTTGACTGATTTAAGTAATATTAAGACTTGACTTCCTTGAGCTATAGTTTACAAAGTGGAGTTTAGAATGTAGAAAAAATATACAGATGTTTAGATTTTCCAGCTTTTCAGGGGAAACAAGTGTCCTGGTGTAAAATATGTCTGTTATAAAAGACTGCCCATGTTTGTTGAGGATCAGCTGAAGACATGTATCTTGGGCCCAATCCCTCTCAGAGAAGAGGCAGGAATGCCAAAGACTAGGAAGTTTTAACTAGGGGAAAGTAGCAGGAGAAGAAAGGAGTGAAGAGCAGCCCTTGTGGTTGAGCAAATACTACAGCTGAGATCTGGAGGTATGAACACATGTCGTGTGCGTCCAGGCCTTGGTGAGCTGCCCTGTGGCTGGAGCAGAGTATGTGAGGAAGGAAGTAAGAGCTGAGACCCGAAAGGTGGACAGGCTAGATCAGTGGTTCTCAACCTGTGGATTGAGACCCCTTTGTGGGGGTCGAATGACCCTTTCACAGGGGTTGCCTAAATATATCCTGCATATCAGATATTTACATTATGATTCATAATAGTAGCAAAGTTACAGTTATGAAGTAGCAACGAAAATAATTTTGTGGTTGGGGATCACCACAACATGAGGAACTGTATTAAAGGGTTGTAGTATTAGGAAGGTTGAGAACCACTGGGTTAGACTGTGGAGGGTTCTGAATTCAGGAGATCCTTTGGATGATGGGACACACAATCTTTATCTAAGACTGACTCCAAAAAGGTAAATGGATTTTTGTATTATCTTATTCTGAGGGACCTAAATAGGGACCTTGGGAGAACATTCCTTCTTGCCTGTTTTCCCATCATCTGTTTTTAGAGCAACCTGGATTGTTTAGGTTATTCTGGAGTTCTAAGTCAACTGTGTGTTATAATGTGTTAGCACTTGATATTTTTTCAGGGCTCTTTTCTATGTGAAATTTAATTTTTGATTCTCATAATCAGAACAGATGGAACACCTGTCTTGGAACCAGTAATAGTTATTATTTGTTATGTTCTTAATATGTGCGAGGTAAGCACTCTACTGATTGATGCTTTATCACCTCGATTCCTCACGACTGTGCAAGATAGTTGTTATTTCTGGTTTGCTGAGGAGGAAACCAAAGTATAGAAAGATTACCTAACTTATTCTCAACTTAGCCTCTTCGAGGAGAGAGCTGGGTTTAGAAATAAGTTCTACTGCTTTCCCCTCTTACTTATGGGGAACCTGACATCAAGAGAGGGCACCTTACCCAGAGTCACACTTGGAATGATGAAATAATAGCTTGCCCAGGTTATTGTGAATCTTTTTTTGACCTGTTAGCACCCTGTTGGCTGTCAAATTTCCCTAGCATAACACTTGGTCACAAGAATAAATAACATGAGTACATGGCCAGCAGGCACTTCTGGAATGCTGCAGTAGTCATTTTTCTTTATTTGTTCCAAGCGTCCGAGGTTCTCTCTCCCTCAGTAGTTGGGACTCATAGCCCCTAGACTTGGCAGCTTAGTCATTATACCCTCTTCTCATATTTACAATTGAATTCATCCATGCTTGTTGTGTAAATCTCTAGAAACAGGCTGTTTATAAAGGGTACTTTGACAGACTGTAACTCCAGCCTGATTTGAGATATGCTGCTGTAATTAGCTATAGATTGGCATTAGCTAAACTGAGTATAATCCATCATGCTTATTAGATGTGGTGGGAAGATGTGCACCCTGAAGGATCAGCAAGAAAGGCACATTAAATGTAGATGAGCTGAGTATTTGCCCAGACACTGAATATTCAGAACAGGGCAGCATGTTCATAACACAACAGCTTTTCTACAATGGCATAGAAGAAATGTTGGGGACTGGGGAAGAAAAAGCACTTAGACACTTTAAAAATAAATTGGGCTAGTTACAAAGTGCCTTTTATAAAAATTAAATGTTAATTCAGGAAATAGAAAACAGCATAAGTGACTCATCAGGTAATTATCAACGAATTTTCAGGCAGGATGGAAGTTTCTTCAGGCATAGGTATTTTGACACCAGTAGACAGTCCTGGAAGTCCCAATGGTTTTTGCTGCATTTGGGCACTTTGGCTGTTTTTAGTCTTCTTAAGTTCTGTATATGAGAGAATCTAGATTACAGTTGGTTGGCAGCTTTTTTCATATTTGTCCCTCAATATTAAACCTTTATTAAGAGCCTGATTTAATAGGCACTAGGGCATATGAATTGTCTGGCTTTTTTGACTTCATATTTTAGAAGATGTGCCCTTCAAGACATCTGTGCTGTGGTTGGCTACAAAGATATCAGAATCAACTCAATTTAAGTACAGAAATTGATAGACCTAGCTGAGGAGTAAATTTCAGTTCAGGGCTATAACAAGACTGGTTTTGATGTCTGTTTCTATGCACAAAATTAGTATCTTTTAGTCCTTGTGTGGGGGCAGATGCATTAAAAAAGCACAGATCTCGGCCTACTGCACTTTCTTTTGCCACTGGTGGGCCAGTCCGTGATCATGGACATACTTATAGAGGATATAAAAATGCCATTGTTTGGCTCAATTCATCCCTGGAAAAACAACCTAAAATATATGTAGCACCATTTTTGCAAAAACAAAACAAAACAAAAGCACCCCTGTTCCCTGCCAAAGCCCCAAGCCAGCCAAACAAAAAACCCAGAGCTACGTAGTTTTCGTTTTCTTTTGGACATCTTGCCACAGTGACATTATTCTGCATCTCACCTTGTGTAGCTAAAAGCTCAGGGGATACAGTGATCATCTCTTATTTTTATCCTACCACAGGCATGTAACTTTCCAAACTGCAATAGAGATGCACACAGCTAGTCAGCTGGCACCACCATTTCAGTGAATGAAATTTATTTGCTTTATTGCATGTTGTCAAGTCTAATCTCAAGCAGGCAGTATGACATAAAGCATAGTTTCCATTTTATTGTTTTTTCCATAATAAGAATCTGATTATCTTTGTCTTCACTCTACTACCACATGGATGCTGCTTCACTGCTGGGCCTCGTTTAGTATAGAGAAATATTTGTGTAGACCTGTGCTTGCTTATAAGTCTTCTGTTCTTAATCCAATTCTAATTCTAGTCCTCAAATTAGTCATTATGATCATTTATTATGTCTTGGGGCTGTGTTTTCAAGTCTGTTACTTCTAAATATTTATCTTGCCATCAGTAGCTAGATTTCATAGGTGATGGCTTATTACAATGTACTGGTGTTGTGTTTCTGTGTTTAGTTTATTTTAGTTTTTCTGCATTTTAAAATAGCAGATCCTGCAATAATAAAGAATTTATGTCTATGCTATGCCTTGTGCCATACCCTGTGCAGAACTTGCCACCTCTCGTGCCTAGCATCTTGGGTGCTTAGGACTGTATGTGTGCATACCTTGTCCAATAGGCCTCCTTCATCTCACGTGCATGCCCCGTACAACCAGTTAGCTCTACCTCCTGTGTGCATCTGGCACTGGGGCTGGCCTAGTGACAACCATAGGACAACAAGGGACCCACAGCGGAGCAGCAGTTAAAGGCTCATATTGCCTATGTCCCTCTCTTGCCTGCTCAAGCTTCCACAGTAGGACCCAGCATACTACCCAGGGACTCATCCCTATCTTCACTGAACATTAGAGCTCTCAGCCCAAGAGAACTGGTATATTATATCTGTTATCTGTATTGAGCTGAGAGAAGTGACCCCAGATGAGAAAGCATCAGCATAAAAACTCTGGGAACAGGAATAAACAGGCTATCTTGATACCTCCAAAGGATCATAATAGCTCTTTAGTAATGAACTCCAAACCAAAAGGAAATTGTTGAAATGACCAATATGGAATTCAGATTATAGATGGCAAATAAGATGAAGCAGATTGAGGAGAAGGTAGAAAATTATCTCAAAGAAACCAAAAAAAATAATTTAGGACATGAATGAAAAAAATTCACTACAGAAATAGATAACATTAGAAAAGAGATAATAGAACTTAAAGAAATTAGTCATACAGCAGGAAGCTTAAGCAATAGACTAGACCAAACAGAAAAGAATTTCAGAGCTTGAAGACAGGATTTTGAAGTTTTTCAGTAATAAAATTAAGAAAAAAGAAGAATAAATAACCACTGAAATAAATATGGGTGAATGAATATAAGAATCACAGGTATCCTGAGGGAAAGGAAGAAAAAACAATAAGCATGGAAAACCTATTGGAGAGAACAATAAAGGAAAACTTCCCTATATCACTAAAGGTTTAGATATCCACATAAAAGATGGTCATCAGACACCTGGAATATTCAGAGCAAATAGGATATCACCAAGACATATAGTCATCAGTGTGACCAAAGTCAAAATGAGGGAGAAAATCCTACATGCAGCAAGATGAAAGTAACAAGTTACTTGCAAAGGAAAATCCATCAGACTAACAACAGACCTCTCAGCAGAGACTTTTCAAGTCAGAAGGAATTGGGATCCTGTTTTTAGTCTTAAAGAATAACTCCCAGCCAACAATTTTGTATGCTACAAAACTAAGTTTTATAAATGAAGCAGTATTAAGAGAGATTCATAGCCTTAAATGCATACATAAAAAAGACAGAATGATCACAAATTAACAATGTAACATTATACCTCAAGGAACTAGGAAAAGAAGAATAAACCTGAAGCTACCAAAAGAAAATAAGTAACAAGGCTGAGACCAGAACTAAATGAATGGAAACATAAGGAAACCAACACAGAGGGTCCCTGAAACAAAAAGCTGGTTTGTTGAAAAGATAAACAAAATTGATAGACCTCTAGCTAGATTAACCAGAAATAGGAAGGAAAAGACTCAAATAAGGTTAAGAAGAAATGAACAAGGAGACCTTACAACTGATATCACAGAAATACAGAATATTATCCATGCAGACTACAAACATCTCTACAAATGCAAACTAGAAAACATAGAGGAAATGGATAAATTCCTCAAAACCTATAACCTCCAAAGCCTCAATTAGAAAGAAATAGAAATCTTGAATAGACTAATAATGAGCAACAAAATTAAATCAGTAATAAAAAAATCTAACAAAAAATGCTCTAGACTAGATGGATTCATAGCCAAATTCTACCATAGCTAAGAAGAACTGATATGTTTCCTACAAATTTTTTTCCATAAATCAAAAAGGAGGGAATCCTCGCTAACTCATTCCATGAAGTCAATGTCATCTTGATACCACAGCCAGGACAGGGTGGAACAAAAAGAGAAAACTACAGACCAATATCCCTTATGAACATAAATGCAAAAATCCCCAGCACAATACTAACAAACGCAATTGCACAGCACATTAAAAACATAATTTACTGTGATCATGTGGGTTTCATCCCAGTGATGCAAGGACGGTTTAATTATGCAAATCAATAAGTATGATTCACCACATAAACATAAGCAAAAATAAAGACCATATGATCATCTCAATAGATGCAGAAAAAGCATTTGATTAAATCTAACATATTTTCTTGATGAAAATCCACAACAAACTAGGTATAGAAGGAATAAATATATTATAAAATCCAAACATGATAAACCTACAGCCAACATCAGACTAAATGGGGAAAAGTTGAGTATATTCCCCCTAAGAACCAGAATGAGACAAGGGTGCCCACTGTTACCACTTCTGTTTAACATAGAGCAATCAGGCCAGAGTAAGAAATAAAAGGTATTCACATTGGGTAAGAGGTCAAACTGTCTCTGTTTCCTTATAATATAATCTTGTATATCTAGAAAACTGTAATAACTCTACCAAATGTCCCCTAGAATTGATAAATAAATTTTAAAAAGCCTCAGGTTATAAAATTGATGTACACCAATCAGTAGCATTTCTATATTCTAATAGCAGTCAATCTGAGGGTCCAATCAAGGACTTAATACTATTTGCAGTAGGTGCAAATAAAATAAAATATATAGGACTATACTTAACCAAGGAGGTGAAAGAACTACAAAACACTAATGAAAGAAATCATAGTTGAGGCAAAAAAATCGAAAAACATCCATGTTCATCAGTTGGTAGGATTAACATTCTGAAAATGTATATACTGCTCAAAGTGATTTATAATTTCAATGCAATCCACATCAAAGTACCAATGTCATATTTTACAAATCTAGAAAAAGTAATTTTATGCTTCATTTAGAACCAACGAAGAATGTGAATAGCCAAAGCAATCTTAAACAAAAAGTAGTCTGGAGGCATCACATTACCTGACTTCAAATTATACTGTAAGCCTATAGTAGCTAAAACAGCATGGTACTGGTACAAAAGTAGAGGCATAGACCAATGGAACAAAATAGAGGACTCAGAAATAAAAGCATCTATCTATAACCAACTGATCTTCAACAAAGCAGACAATAATATACACTGGGGAAAGAAATCAATAAATGGTGCTGGGAAAACATACAGAAGAAGGAAGCAGTATTTCTACCTCTCACCATATACAAAAATTAATTTAAGATGGATAAAAGACTTAAATGTAAGACATGAAACCATGAAAATTCTAGAAGAAAACATAGGAAAACTCTCCTAAACACTAGTGTAGGCAAAGAATTTATGACTAATACCTCAGAGGCAAATACAGCAGTAACCGAAAAAAAAAAAAAAAAATGGCTACGGGGCATCTTACAAGGGCAAGGTAAAACTCAGCAAATGTGAAATGTAAATGTCATGCTACGGTAACTAGGAAAATGCCAGGAATGCAACAAAATGCTATGTTGACTAGTGTGATGAAAATGTGTCAAATGGTCTATGAAGCTAGTGTATGCTGCCACATTATCATATTAATGTATGCAGCTATGATTTAATTAAAAAAAAAAAAAGAGAGAGAGTGGTGAGATTGAACCTGGCCCTTGCCAAAGTGCAACAAAAAGTAGCCCTGTGTTGTCGCGGGTACCTGTAAATTCAGCTATTCAGAAAGTTGAGGCAAATTAATCATTTAAGTCTGAGAGATGGGGCTTGTTTTGATCTGAGATGCCATGATATTCTTAGTGACACAATGTGGTACTCTTTCTAAAAGAAAAAAAAAAAATCCTCCTACTTAAATGACTCCATGCAGTTTTGTCAGCTCTGATGCTTCTTAAGTCACACTTTTGTACAAATTTCAAATGTTGTGTCAGCCTAGTGCTTGTAATCTCAAACGTCGATAGAATCACTGAGGCACTATTGGGAGATCACTTCTGTTACAGTGGATAGAAGGCTAAAAAAAGTTTCAGTTCGAACACTTGAGAAAACCACCTAAAGTGAGCAGAAGAGGTCACTTAGTATCTTTGACCAGAAGCCTGGATCCCAGGACATTACAGGCTTATGTCACTACATGATCACTGTGGATGACATCAAAATAGGTATTGCCATGGGTTACCATCTGAGGACAAAGAATCAGTACACATGGGTTTAGGATTGGTAAGTGTGGATATTGCCAGTTGATCTGATGAGTAGGAGTTCTCCAGAGAAGTCTGGTCTCTGGCCTATTACTGATTGATGCAAGGGAATACTGGCCCAGATTGAAGGACCCCAGCAGACAGGGTGGACTGTGTACTCTAGATATTATAGGATGACATGCAAAGCCCGAGTGAAGTTAAGAATTCACTATGTAGAAATTTTAGAGTGACTACAAGAATCTAAGATATCAAAGGGTTAGAGCTATGTAAATTCCAAATAATTGACTAATACAGGCTTCAATACTCAATTGCCATATGGGAGAATAATTTCTCCACTTGACATCTAATGTAGAAGTAAAATTTCCACTCTAGATCCATGTTCAAAATTAAAAATGTGGATAAGTTCCTTATCTATAGTTTTCTTCATTTATGTATGGAGACAGGGTTTCATTTTGTTTTTGTCAGTAGAATGCCCTCTGATCATAGCTAAGGAGCAACCATCAAGTGTTATCATAAACCAAACCTACTTCCTCAGTTGAGAATACAGTAACCTTCATAATGTCTGGCCATTGTCATTTTTCAGAGATCAGAATCTCACTAGGGCTCAAGCTGGTCTCCAATTCAGAAGCTCAGAGAATCCAACCGACTCAGCCTCCAAAAATGCCAAGAAGACAGTCATGAAGCATCATCACTAGTCATAAACCATAGTTTGAAAAATATCCCAAATTCAAATCTGGTGTGGTGGCCAAAAACCTGTAATCCTAAAATGTTTAGAGGCAGAATCAGGTGATCCAAAGTAAGTGGGCATGGTGGAGGTCACCTGGACTCCCAGAAATTCAGAAGGCTGAGGCAGTAAGATTTGCTGAGCTCAGGAGTTTATGATTGTGCTTAGCTATGATGATGTCAGGGCACTCTCCAAGTGGGAAGTTGTCAGAATTTGTCTGAAAAGAAAGAAAGAAAGAAAGAAAGAAAGAAAGAAAGAAAGAAAGAAAGAAAGAAAGAAAGAAAGAAAAGAAAAAGAAAGGAGAAAAACACAACTTCAGTAGGATGGAACAATATACCTTTCAAGTCATTTTATGGTAACCTGTCTGTGAGAAGAGATTTAGGGTTGACTGTCTTTCAAGAACTTCCACTATTTTGGTATTCTTATGCTGTGAGAATATTGAACACTTCATGTTTGAAAAACTTCATCAAGTAGCTTCATTAAAATAAATAGTACACACTTTAAACATGCAAATTTTTGTGTTCCTTAGTATAATCACAGAATTGTACAGCTATCCTCACAATACAATTTTAGGACTTTGACTTTTCCACCAGACAAAGATCATCAAAACCTACTAGCAGTTACTATTGTCTTCCCCGACACCAGCTCTCTCCTCATAGCAGACAACTGGTCTTGTGTTGATGTTTTCTTCTGATTTCAGTCTTTCTCTATGTGCTTCTTTGTGCATGTCCTTGTTCTCTTTTCATTATGATTATAAGATTCATTTATAGTCTCACATAAATGTGTACTTCCTTCCTTTTAATTGTTGAAAAATATTCCATCATGTGAATATAGCATTTATCTGTATCCAACTATCAGCCAATCTTCTTACTAGTCCTGAAGATTTTTCATTTCAAACTAAGATTTTTTAAAGATTTATCAGCAACATATGTTGCCTGTCGGAAGCCTTTTCTGTGGCTCTTGATGAGGCCATGTGTTTTTTCTTATTCATTCTATTAAGGTAGTGTGTTCTATTAGTTGATTTACTCATATTGAGCTAGACTGATAATCCTAGTAACTTCCATGTGGGACACAAGAAAGTAAAATCAGTATGCTACCTGATTTTTCTGCATCTATACATTATATCTCTTATGGATTGGATATTGTGTTTCCCCCCCTTTGCATCAGAAAACTGTATTATTAAAAGTACCATCCTAGCTCAAGAAAATGCAAGCTTCTAAGCTCAAATGATTCTTCTAAGTTTATGATTCTCAGTAGCTGAAAGTACATTTCCATACCAAGTCTTCTTTAAAAGTTTATAACTTAATTCTTCAACAGCACCCTCTTATTGTGTTCATCAGCCTGGTTTGAATCCCATTACCTACCAGTAATATTTCTGCCTTGGCTTCTGAAATTACTAAGATTATAGGTCTGAGCTATGGTGCTCATCCATGCTTATATATTTTTAAAGGTTTTTCTCAACTATAGTCATAGATAACAGCCCTTTTATTAGAAAATGACTTTAATCAGATATAATTTATACACTCAACTAATAACCTATTTCAAGTATAGAGTTCAATACTGAAGCTTCAGGGATCACTTGTATAGTTTATTTGTTTCTTATCACCGAAGTTTCCTTCAAGGTGTAGAGAAGAGAGAGAAAAGAAAGAAATGATGAAAAGAAAATAATGAAGAGAGCATGTGAGTGAGAGAGAAACCATTGGAGGAAAGAAGCATAAAGTGAGAGAGAGCAAACGGCAGGAATGGAAGGAGGGAAAACAAGAAAATGAAAATGACCACAGTTCGTGGCTCAAACCTATAACCTAGTCCTCTGGAATGTTGGGATGAGTGGAGTTCTTGAATGTGGATGTGCAGAGAATGGACAAGTATCAGACCCTGTCTCTACTAAAGAGTGAAAAATTATCTAGGCATTGCTACAGGCACATGAGAGTTTCAGGTAGGAGGATTACCTGAATTCTGAGTTCAGATTGCAATGATCTACTTTGATGTCATAAATGACTATCCTGGGCCAAACACAAAAAGTGGACCTCAGACATACCCAGACATACAACCTTTCTCATACAAACCGAGAAACAAACCAAGATTTTCATCACCTAATAAAAGACCAGAATTATCTAGATGGTTCAAGCAAAGTAGACATGCTTAAGACCTGTTTAGTTATGACCAAATTGAGGCTGTGGACAGGTGTAGTACATTTGTAAGCTTCTCTCAAGTGTATATTTTGGGGTAGGAGTCAAGCACATGCTGAAATAGCATGCCATGGGCTGTGCCTATAGCTCAGTGGGCAGGAAGCTGGGCCATTATAGCAAGTGTGGTGAGATCTAATACACGCCCAGCCAAGCTGCAACAAATATAGCAAGATTGTATGGCTAGTGTCTGTAGTTCTAGCTACTTGATAGGTTGAGGGAAAAGAATCACCTATGCCTAGTAGTTGGAGGTTGCAGTGAGCTTTTTAAACCCAGCATTGTATCAAGGGTGACAAAGTGAAATTCTATCTCAAAGAAATAAAGAAAAACAAATACCATCCTACTTAGATGATTCCACAGAGTTTTATCAGGTGTGAGGTAGCTTGAGTCACACTCTTGTACAAAATCTCAAAGGTTATGTTAGCCTTGTGCGGAGAATCTCTACTGTTAATAGAATAAATAAGGCACAAAGAAAGATCATTTTATCACTTCACATCAGAATTCTATCAAACCTTTAAAGAAGAGCTTATTTTCACACTTCAGAAATTATTCCAAAAAATTCAGGAGGAAGGAATCTTCCCCAAAACTTTCTATGAAGCAAACATCACCCTGATACCAAAACCAGGTAAGGACCCAACTAAAAATAAAAACTTTAGACGAATTTCACTAATGAATATAGATACACAAACTCTCAACAAAATCCTAGCCAACAGATTACAGTTTATCATCCAAAAAGATCGTACACCAAAAGATCAAGTAGATTTCATTCCAGGGATACAAGGCTGGTTTAATATACATAAATTCATAAATGTTATTCACCATATTAACAGAAGTAAAAACAAAGTTTCAATCTTTTTTGCAGTGAGACTCACTTTTTCTTAATAGTGAAAGATGTGGATCCAGTTTCAGTCTTGAACAAGTCGCCAGGCAATTCAACCTTCAGATATGTGTTGTGTGTATAAGGACTAAGCTATGGAATTCCAAAACAGTCCTAAGTTTTATCATTTAAAGTTTGTGCTGTCATAGGTCCTCAGTTCTTCAAATCTTGCTGAGCTTAAAGTAAATAGTCAGTAAATACTTTTGTTTTTTATTTTTTTTTAAATTGTTAAATCATACATGTGTACATTAGTGCAATCAAGGGGTACAATGTGCTGGTTTCATATACAATCTGAAATATTCTCATCAAACTGTTCAATGTAGCCGTCATGGCATTTTCTTAGTTATTGTATGTAGACATTTGTATTCTGCATTTAGTAAGTTTTGCCTTTACCCATTTTAAGATGCACGGTAGGTGAAACTCCACCCATTATCCTCCCTCCACATTAAGCTCCCCCCTCCCTTGCCCTCTTTTGGCCCTTTTCCCATATTCTTGTGCTATAGTTGGGTTATAGCCTTCATATGAAAGCTATAAATTAGATTCATAGTAGGACTGAGTACACTGGACACTTTTTCTTTTATTCTTGAGGTACTTTGCTAAGAAGAATATGTTCCAGCTTCATCCATGTAAACATGAAAGAGATAAAGTCTCCATCTTTCTTTAAGGCTGCATAATATTCCATGGTATGCATGTACCACAATTTGTAAATACTTTTTGAATAAATGAATGGTGCCTATAAATAAATGATGAAAAGTATTCACTGAAGACATTTAAAAAAAAATTCAGATATTAAGACATGTAACAGTTATTTTGGTGAATGGTCTTTTTCTCTTGTCCATGTTTCGCACTTTCTTTTCTCATCTCAATAAAGAATGTTTATTCATACATTCAGTTAATATGCATTGAGCACCTAATTTATACCAGTGATATTTTAATATAACTAGTTATCAAGGCTGACTTCCTAAAACCATTAAAATACAGAACTTCTTCAATAGGTGAGTTGCTCTTGTGTGTTTGTCAACTGGCCAGTAAGAAAATTAGCATATCTAAATCACATACCATGCATTATCATAGATTTTGAGTCCACATCTCAATATTTATAGATATGAAGAGAAATGAAGGTATGAATTTGGTTCAAATATCTAATCATGCTGTCGATCAAACAATAGTATTATTTTTTTCTTACAGAAAGATTCTCACTTTGTTACCTTGGGTAGAGTGTCATGGAGTCACAGCTCACTGCAACTTCCACCTCTTGGGCTTACATGATTCTGTTGCCTCAGCCTCCCAAGGAGGTGGGACTACAGGCATCTGCCACAATGCCCTGCAGCTATGAAATATTTTTTGACTTCTAATGCACAAATCTACTGCTGAGATTCTAAGGAAGTGTTTACGTGAAGATTAACTGCCTTGACCAAATAAATGTTCTCTTGTTTCAAGTCTGGTAGCATTATTTGAATGCATAATTTTTGAGTAAAACTTTAAAAGTAAAATATCTTCACTAAGAAAAACACCTGATTTCAATTGGTTTTCATAATGAAGACCTTTGCAATGTAGTATAGAACACCAAGGGATATAATGAGCCTCCCTGTCTATATATCATTGATAATGATTGGGCGAATTTCTGTAAGTGAAAGAGCTGCATCAAAGGGTATGCACTCTAAAAATGTTCATACTAACTGCCAAATTATTTTCCCAGTGCTAATAGAACATTTATACTTCTTCTAAACATCTGTGAAATATTGTTGTTGTTCTGTAAATTAGTGCAATCAAGGGGTACAGAGGGTACTTCTCTAGAATTAGGTATCATCATACTTTATAAATCTTCTAAATTTTCCACGAAACTTAAAAGAAATCCTTTTGCTATTTCAATTTTCATTTACTTAGCAACTGCTGAGGTTGCACACATTTTCATGTGCTGAACATTTTAAATTCTGTGAATAGTGTATTTGCATGCTTTGCCCATTTTAAATTGTATTCACCATACATTGTATGATAAATTGCTAAATAATTGATTTTAAAAATTTATGTTGTGTATCAGAGATGCGAAAATTTTATCTCTTAAGTTTTTAAATTTTATTCCTGTCATTAAGGTTATTTTTGTCATTGAAGTTGATTTATGGAATGTTCTGTTATACACAGGATTTTAATATTCATGTGGAATTTCTTTGTCATTGAAGTTACTTATGGAATGTTGTGATGTATAGGGGATTTTAATATTCATGTCATTAATGTGAGTAAGTTCTTTTTATTTTATCCATCTGGACTTTGGATCTTGCTAGGGAATGGTCACACTGATTTTACAAAGTATCATACTATATTTCTTCTTACTATATCCACTTAATTAACTCTGTCATTTTAGTTATCTGAGGCTCAGAATTCAAATATCTTTTAATCACTCAATAATATTTCTAGGCAAAAACTTATTTTATTTCCTTCCAAATGTATTTTCAGAAGACTCTGTTATAGGTATTAGTCCATCTTTCCCTGAACTCTTTGACTAGCCCATGTAAATATGTTTCATTGATGTCTGTATGTTTCTTGACTAGTCTATTCCAATCATTCATTTTCTCATTATTTTGTCAATACCATACCCTATGGGGTACAGTGGCTATGATGTTATATTTTTCATATCTGATAACTGAAGTCCCTTAAAATATTCCTCAAAATTTTTTTAGCAAATCTTGTGCATTTCTTCTGATATATCATTTCACTTTTAAATTTTATAACTTAAAAAAAATCTACTTAGATTTTAATTGAAAATACAAACCATTACTGAATATTGGCATTATAAACTGTCAATAAATAAATAAATTTAGCTCTTTAATCTTAGAGATTGTTGGAATTCAGGTAGGAAAATCATCTTGATTGCAAATTAAGGTATGCAATTCTCATTGTCTAATGCCATGATTTGCCGTTTATGTGCTTATTCTATCTGGTTGACTTATTCTCAAGTGTCAAAAATTCTGGATTTCATTGACTCCTGTAAATGGCCCCCAGAGCCCTCCAAAGTGATTGTCATGTAAATCTGATGATATTTTATCCCATGCCATGGTATATATACGCTGTTATATTTGAAGATCTAATTCAAACAATGGAAACAATTTATATCAAAGTATATAATATACATTTACTTATTATTTTTAAGAGCAAAGCCATGTTTACTTGAGTGGATGTCTGAAACATGAAAGAAAAATGCTTGAAATTGAAAGTGACAAAGGTGCCATAGTCTACAACACAAAGAAAATTTCAAGTCTTCTAAATGCAAAGTTTCAAGCATTCTACTAAAATACATTTGAACACAGATGCAATGGATAATTTTCTATGGAAACATAATTTACCCACATTGGTGCCACAAGAGGCAAAAAGTCTAAGGAGACAATCATGTACAACACATGCTTAATTTGGGTAAAGAATTCTATAAAACAGCAACCAGGAACCCGGCACACAGGCCGCCCCTCCTCTGGGCACTGGAGGGAGAATTTTTCTTGCTGTGAACATTAATAATGTCTTGCACTGCAATTTTTCTTGCTGTGAACATTAATAATGTCTGTGGTTCTTTTGACTGGGTGACCATACAGTCCTGTTTGGGCTTGCACTTCTTGGTAGTCTTGCCTAAACAGGAAAACTACATGGTGAAGAGCGGTTCTTCACAATGCTAAGGCTGTTAGGAACACGCCAGCAAGCAGAAACTTTTACTTACCAACTTCAGCTCAGTGGTAATAGACCATGACTGACTTGGGAAGCAACCCCTCTCCCTATTTGGGAGAGAATTGAGACAGTCATGATGAAAGTGACCGCTTTGTCTTCTAAACCAACACTACACAGCGTTTTGCAGAAAAATGGCTATTGAAGCAAAACTGTAACTATTGCCTGGTATTTGAATGACAATAAGACATTTTTTGGCCAATGTTCAGAACTTTAATTTGGAGGAAAATTAGACACCCCTCTGTCTGCCAACCTGAAAGTCTTTTGGATGGTCGAAGGTAGATACATCAAAGAACTATAAGGCTGCAAAATTAGGAAGCAGTTTTGTGTAGTAACACTGATGTCTATAAACATAAGTCAATAGTAAACCACTAAAAACATTTATTTGTACACACTTTGTGGACATCTTTGTTATTAAAAACAGAAGCGTTGTAAAATATTTCTTAGCTTTGTGCTTGTAGTACATTTATTGTTTTGCTGAAAAAGAATTGGGTTTCTTGTTTGCCTGTAGATGTGCTTCTGATTCTGTGTGCTTGGGTTTGTGCGTGTGTGTAAGTGAACCTGTGTGTGAATGTGAGTGTGTGTGTGGGGGTTATTTTCTCTTAAATTGACAGGCATTCTGAGTGGTTACAGAGCACTGATTCTTTTTTTTTTTTTTTTTATGTGAGGCTTTTCATACTGCTTTAGTTTGTATTTGTTGTTGTTTGTTTATATATATATACATATGTATATTTTATTATAAATCATAGCTGTGTACATTAATATGATCATGGGGCACCATTCACTTGGTTCATAGATCATTTGACACATTTTCATAACACTGGTTAACATAGACTTCCTGGCATTTTCCCAGTTAATTTGTCTCAGACATTTACATTCCACATTTACCAAGTTTAACATATACCCTTGTAAAATTCACAACAGGTGTAATTCCATACATCCCCCTCCCTCCCTGCCCTTTCCCTTTCTTCTTAGTAAAGTCTCTCAAGAATGGAAGAAAAAGTACCCAATGTACTCACCCCTACTATGAAACTAATTTAGGCACATGAAAGCTATTACCCAGTTGTTTGTTTGTTTTGTTTGTTTTTTCATGTGTGTGTGTGTGTGTGTGTGTGTGTTTGCTAATAATTTTATTATAGTTGTTGATTAAATGCATTTGACTTTCTTTTCTGTAATTCAGCTTGTTTAAGTTAACACTTAGCTGTTTACATTAATGAATTTGTGCGGTGCAATGTGCTGGTTATATACACTATTTGAAATACTTCCAACAAACTTTCACTGCACTTATTGTGTTGAGACATTTTTAGTCTGTACTTCATAGATTTGAACGTGTATCATTTTAAAATGCACCATATGTGTGTGTGTAGTCCTACTAATTACCTTCCCTCCACCCAACCAGGCCTCTCTCCTCCCCCTCTCCCCTCTTTCCCACTCATCTTGGGCTTTAGTTGGGTTATAGGTTTCATATGAAAGTATGCCTGCATATATATTGTTTTCATAGTAGAGCTGAGTACACTGGATACCTTTTCTTCCATCATTGCAATACTTTACTAAGAAGAATGTGTTCCCCTTGCATCCATGTAAACATAAAAGATGTAAAGTCTTCCTATTTTTAAAGGCTGGAAAATATCCCATGGTGTACATCTACCTCAATTTATGAATTCATTTGTGGGTTGATGGGCACTTGAACTTCTTCCATGACTTGGCAATCATGAATTGATTGCAGTAAACATTTTGCTGCAAATATCTTTGTTATAAAGTGATTTTTGGTCTTCAGGATATATACCTAGTAGAGGAATGGGAGGATTGAAGGGAAGGTCTATTTTAGATTTCTAAGTGATGTCCAAACTTCTTTCCAAAAGGAACATTTTAGCTTGCATTCCACCAGCAGTGCAGAACTGTTCTCTTTTCTCCACATCCACACCACTGTCTATAGGTTTTGGCATTTTGTTATGTGGGCTCTTCTTAATGGACTTAGATAATATCTCAAAGTGGTTTTGATTTGCATTTCTCTCATCATTAACAATGATGAGAATTTTTTCATGTGTCTTTAGGCCTTGCACCTGTCTTCTTCAGAGATGTTTCTATCCTGATATCTTGCCCACAATGAAATGTGGTCACTTGTTTTTTTCACTCTAATACATTCTATTTTTTCTGTGGATTCTGGTTATCAATTTTTTATCAGTGACATAGCCTGAAAATATCTTCTCCCAGTCTGAGTGCTGACTGTCTATTTTACTTACTGTATGCTTGGTCGTGAAAAAGCTTTTTAGTTTGGTCAGATACCAGTAATGCATTTTTGGTGTCACTTCAGTTCCCCGTCATGTATGATTGGGTGAGTGGAGGGTGTCCTCCTCATAAAGTATTCTCCCAGGCCATATTTTCAAGTGTTTCCTTCTCACTCTCTCCAAGAATCTTTATAGTTTCATGTCTTAAGTTTCACACATTTATTCAGTAAGCCTTATTTTTGCACAAGTTGCCAGCCAATTCACCCAGCAACTTTTGTTAAACAGGGAGTCTGTCCCCCACTAAATGTTTTTGAGAGGCTTATCAAAGATCAAATGAGGGTAAGTAGCAGCATTCTTCTTTGGTTCATTGTTCTGTTCCCTACATCTACCAGTCTTTTTTTGTGCCAGTACCATACTTTTGGGTTCTCTATAGACTTTTAGTATAGTCTGAAGTCTGGTAGAATGATTTTTACCTATTTGTTTTTATTTTTGATTAACGTATTCGCTAATTGAGGTTTCGTCTGATTCTATATAAAATGAAGTATTATTTTTTTCAAGGTCTTTACAGTGTGAAAGTAGTGCTTTCATGGGGATTGCATTAAATTTGCATGTTACTTTGGGTAGTATGTACATTTTAACAATACTGATTCTTGTTAGCCATGAATATGGTGTGTTTTTCCATTTTTTACTATCTTTGGCTATTTTTTTTTCTCAGAGTTTCATAGTTCTCTTTGTAGAGATCTTTTCCATCCTTAGGTAGATTCCCAAATATTTATTTATTTATTTATTTTTGTGTTACTGTAAAAGGAATAAAGTTTTTATTGATTTTCAGCTAAGTTATTTTTGTTATATATAAAATCTATGGATTTTTGAGCATTGACTTTGTATCCTGAGATGCTGCTGTACTCCTAGAACAATTCTAAGAGTTTTGAAGTTGACTCCCTGGGGTTTCCTAGATATGAAATCATATTGTCTTAAAAAAGTGAAAGTTTGATCTCCTCTAATCCTCTTTGGGTACACTTGATCGCTTTCTCTTGCCTGATGTCGATGATTAAAACTTCCATTAAATATTCAAGGCAGTGGCGACAATGGACCACCTTGCCTGTTTTTTGATTTGAGTGGTAATGTTTCCAATTTTAATCCATTCAATACAATATGGGCTTTATGTGGGTTTGCTGTAGATGGCCTCTAGTAGATTGAAAAGTCCCTCCTATTCCTATAATCTAAACTGTTCTGAATAGAAAAAGATGATGAATATTGTAAAAGTCTTCTCTGCTTCAAATGAGAGAATCATATAGACTTTGTTTTGTTTATGTGGTGTATCATATTTATAGATTTACAAGGATGGTTAAACCAAACTTGAGATCCTTGGATCAAACCAATTTGGTCATGGTATATAATTTGCTTGGTGTGTTGATGGAGCTGAACTAGATCTGAACGGACCAATTTTAAGCACTGAGATTAAAGAAAGTATAAAAAATCTCCCAAGATAGAAATGCCCTGATCTGGATGGCTTCACACCATAATTGTATCAAACCATCAAATAAGAGCTTATTATCATTCTGCAGAAAATATTCCAAGAAATTGAGGAGGAAGGAATATTCCCTAATATGTTCCATGAAGCAAAGATCACCCAGATACCAAAACCAGGTTAAGATCCAACTAAAATGGAGAACTTTAGACCAATCTTACTAATAAATATAGATGCACATATTCTCAACAAAATTTTAGCCAATAGATTACAGCTTATCATCAAAAAAGTCATATATCATGATCAAAAAGGTTTCATTTCAGCGACACAAGCCTGATATTTGTGCACCCAAAGATCGCAGTACCCAGTGAGGCCATGAGAAAGCTACACACTGATCAATCATAATAGGGAGTTTTATTTAAACTCCAGCCTGGGATTCTGGCACTCCCAGATGCAGCTGGGATCAAGAACCCCATGCTTGTGGTGCGCAGAGTTATTATGGGGTTGATGTGAGGTAAGGGGTGTGGGAAAAAGAGTGTGGTTCTTGGATTGGTTATTTCTTATGCCTATGCTAGAGTTGAAAGCTGATTGGGTTTTGCCAATTTTAATTGTTTGGGGTGGATGCACTCTGGGAGATGAGGAGAGGTGTGGTTTACAAAGCAATGAAACTAGGGAATTTCAGGTTTGCTCTAACTGGAGGATGAGAGCCAGAAATGGTGTCACTAGGTATTTCATTCCCTCCTTCTTCCTGTAACTATGAAAACCCAATCATGGGACCTCAGTGGTGAGTTTGAGATCATCAGTGGAGCTTAAGGGCTGATACTGGTCTCTGAGGACTATGAGTTGCACTTCCCCAACTCATTTTTAATAAAATTTATAAGTCAGTTAATTGCACATGGTCCTACTGATAAGGTTAGTAAAAGCAGAATTAGGGGCCCAGCTATAGTAGAAATAAGGGTGGTAAGCCAAGGGGAGCAATTAAACACAGCCTCCTACCAATTCTTGGCTTGCTCTCTTTCTTGTTTGCATTTCTGTAGTTCTTCCCATACTAGGGTCATAAATTTTTTAATTACCCCAGAATGATCAGCATAGAAACAGCATTCTTAGCCTAGAGTAGTTCAGAATTATCCTTGCTGCAAAAACAGCAAGTTGAACCCCCTCCCGTTCTGGAGCTCTACTTCAGAGAGGGAAATGAGGGAGTCCTGAAGTAGAGTGATAGATTTTTCTATTCTTTCTATATGTAGATTGATAGCCACTCACAGTGTCCCATAGTTTCTATCTTGGAGAACTAGAGCTGAGATTCCAATACCTACTCCTACTAATTTCTGTCCTAACAGGTCAGAGATTGTGAGAGCTGTCACAGGCTCCCTTTTGAAATAAAGGCCTGTGCCTCAAATCTCTGAAATATAGTTTCTTGTTAATGGTAAATTAGTGTAGGCATCTGTTGCACAAGGACCCAATAGTCTTTGTTTCCATCTAAGACTCCTGAGTGTATTCACATGGCCAGGCCCATGAAACAAGCCCACCAGACATCTTTGGGGGGCAGTAAATACCCGGTTCTGTTCCACTAGTAGGCACTACTACATAGGTGCTTGTGAGAGGTGGGCACCCGTCCCATGCAATTTCCCATCCTGAGACAGATTGTAGGGTAAAGAGAGGGCAGCCATGCTGATGCCAGTGGCAAGCTGTGGCCTCACCTGGAGTGAAGCCATCTTGGATATGCCATCTTACTCTCATAGTGAGGGGGCTTCACATCAAGACAGCCAACATGTGTTAGTCAACTACGGCCGTGATTGTTTAAGTACTCAATAGGTGCTGACGAGGAGATCCCAAATAGGATATGGGTGCCCAGCGGGGCTAATTTGTGAAAAGTTGAGAAAGGGATTAGAAGTGGTGGGTGCAAGGAATGTAGAGGGTGGAGTAGCCGAAGCTGGTGGTCACAATTACAAAACTGGGTTAGGGCCGGAGCTAAACGGTGGCCAGAGTTGGGGGCTGTATAGACAATTTTAGGGTGAACATACCCCCTTTGTCTGTGTAGGGCAACTGAATCCTGTCATACAGGCAAATTCCCCAGGTCTTGTTTCATTTCCATCCTGCTGCCTTTTCTCCCTGCTGCCGTGAATCTGATAAGTACGGGGTTGCAAGGTTGATTTGGATAACACTACACTCCCATTTATTGGCAAGATGGTGGGGCCACTGTGGCTTGCCTTACTGTGATGAAGACTGCTTTTTGAGGGGAATCCATAATAGTGGCTTGTGTCTCATTTGATGGTTCCAATTAAATTGTTTAAATCTACCTGTAAATCTGGGTAGTAGCTGCCCAGGGATGTAAGCCCCACATCTGGTTTAGAATTTATCTCTTGACTCCTCCCAGGATCTTTCTGTTTATGTGAAAAGGCTGGCGTGGGCTGCTAGGGGCTTGACGTGAGCTTGAGCAAGGGGTACATACAGTTAACAAGAGTGCCAAGACTCATAAGGGTGATTGTGGTGAAAGATTGAATTTGAGCTTAAGTGCGTTTGCAGGGTCTTTTTCGAGGTTACATTGAGGAGTGAAACCTCCTTGATGGTAAATAGATGTGCTAATTGGAGGTGAATGTGATGGGCCCACACAGAAATGCTAAATTAGGTTTAATTTCCTTGAAGTCCACTTCCCAATACACACCAGGCTTGGTGCCCCTCATGAGCGTTCCTTGTGTAGTAGGCCTGGCTCAGGTATTAGTGAGCTGTCAAGCTTTGCAAGCGTTAACTATCTGGTCCAGTTTGGCATCCATTCACTCGATCTTAATCTATGTATGTTGAATTAGGTAGCTTAACTTCCTGCTGCCAATGTGAGTTGCCTAGTGCACACGCTGCAAGATTTTTCCCTAGCTGTGCAGGGAGGATGGTTTTTCCATCAGCTGTGTGCCACTGGCCCTTGTACTGGGAGGGGTTATGTGCCTTAGGGACGGTGCAGATCCATGCCAAGTCTTCATGGGTGTACCTGGGCTCTCCTGGCAGGACTAGAGGCCCAGTGTCAGGGATGGTAACTTCCAGGGCCTGTGTTTTTTTTTTTTTTTTTTTTTTTTTTTATTCAATGCTGTGTAGATTGATTTGTTATTGGGGCGGGAAAAACAAGCTACATTAACAAATG
>CAUYPK010116345.1:0-24487 GCA_963574355.1 Loris lydekkerianus | reverse complement strand
CATCTATCCACTATTTTATATATAACTAATTATATTTTGCCAAAACAAAAAGCTGTGTTATACACTAGCTGTCCCCCAACCCCTCCCTCCTTCCCTCTCTCGGCTCTTCCTTTACTCCATCCCCTTCCTCCTTCCCTGTGTCTGCTCTTCCTTTCCTCCTTCCCCTCCCTCCTTCCCTCTCTCTGCTCTTCCTTTCCTTCATCCCCTCCCTCCTTCCCTCTCTCTGCTCTTCTTTTACTCCATCCCCTCCCTCCTTCCCTCTCTCTGCTCTTCCTTTACTCCATCCCCTCCCTCCTTCCCTCTCTCTGCTCTTCCTTTCCTCCATCCCCTCCCTCCTTCCCTCTCTCTGCTCTTCCCTTCTTTCATCTTCCCCTCACCATGTACTAGGTTATTAATTGTCCTCATATTAGAATTGAGTACATGGGATTCTTGCTTCTCGATTCTTGTGATGCTTTACTAAGAATAATGTGTTCCACTTTCATCCAGGTTAATACAAAAGATGTAAAGTCCCCATCTTTTTATAGTATTCCATGGTATACATATACCACAGTTTGTTAATCCATTCCTGGGTTGGTGGGCATTTAGGCTGTTTCCACATTTTGGCAATTATAAATTGAGCTGCGATAAACAATCTCGTGCTCGTGTCATTATGGTAAAAGGATTTTTTTTTTCTTCTAGCTAGATGCCCAGTAATGGGATTGCAGGATCAACTGGCAGTTCTAGTTTGAGTTCTTTGAGAGTTCTCCATACTCAAAGTCCCACCAGCAGGGTAAAAATGTTCCCCTCTCTGCACATCCATGCCAGCATCTGCAGTTTTGAGATTTTGTGATGTGGGCCATTCTCACTGGGGTTAGATGATATCTCAGGGTGGTTTTGATTTGCATTTCTCTAATAATGAGGGACAATGAGCATTTTCTCATATGTTTGTCAGCGATTCGTCTGTCTTCTATAGAGAAGGTTCTATTCATCTCTCTTGCCCATTGATATATGGAATTGTTGGCTTTTTTCATATTGATAGTTTGAGTTCTCTATAGATCCTAGTTATCAACCTTTGGTCTGATTCAAAATATGCAAATATCCTTTCCTATTGCATAGGTTGTCTATTTGCTTTGGGTGTTGTCTCCTTAACTGTATAGAAGCTTTTCAGTTTAATTAAGTACCATTTGTTTATTATTGTTGTTGCAATTGCCACGGAAGTCTTCTTCATAAAGTCTTTCCACAGGCTATTATCTTCCAGTGTTTTTCCTATGCTCTCTTTGATGATTTTTTATCATTTCATGCCTTAAATTTAGATCTTTTATCCATCTTGAATCAATTTTTGTGAGTGAAAAAAAGTGTGGGTTGAGTTTCAGTCTGTTATATGTAGATATCCAGTTCTCCCTGTACCATTTATTGATTGAATAGGGAGTCTTTCCCCCAGTGTATGTTCTTGTTTGGTTTATCAAAGATTAGGTGGCTGTAAGATGTTAGTTTCATTTCCTCATTTTCTATTAATTGTAGGACAAAATTATCTTTTAGATTGCTCTGTTTAGGGTAGTTTTTAGATAATAACCAATTGACCATTTAAAGAAGCAGCACCAGTTTCAAATATGTCAGTGTGACTTGATGCAAAATAATACCTACTCAGTCAATAGTGTATTGAACTGAGGGATCCTGGGAGGACAACACAAAAAGCACTCCACAGGGAGAGGCAAGGGTGTCACCCCTCCTAATGACCCTCGCAGACGTTCATTACAGTCTTAGCCATGAGAAAACACAGTACAGTGGCAAGCTTCAAAGAGAGTCAAGGTTAAAAACCAAGTTTTTCTTTAACTGCATGATTTAACTTTTAACACAGTCTGTGCACTGCATTTCTGCCTTGTCTTTTTCCTGTCCCTGCTAATATATGACTGTCACAGCTAGGTATGCTGTGTCTAGTCAAATTGTTTTTAATATTCAGGGCCAGCAGTGATGCTTGGATTTTCTCACAGATTGCTCTGTTCTTAATTCCAAAAAGGTAATGTATACCCAAAGCCTTTTTGTAGATTACAATACAGGATTTTGTAATTCTGCATTTACAAAATGGATGAAATTTGATTTACTCAATGGATGAAAAAATGTCTGAGATTGAACATTAGTTAATCACAGTTCTCGTTATTCTATTTTCTTGTTTCAGGGACCAAGGGTAAAACCTCTAAATATCTCATCTAAAAAATGGGGCTCATTTTTTACTGATTCAGTTTCGGGACTGGAAAACACAGAAGATTCCTTGGTTTTCACATGGTCTTTTAAGAGAGTCAGTACTTACAGTACTATTGCAATTCCAAGTATTGAAGCAATTGCAGGTAAGAGGAAAATACCCATACCATATTATCTTAAAGCTTTACTTCTTGCTAGATATACTATGAACTCATCCCATAAGAACTCTTCCCACAACATGATTCATTTGGGTGGGGGGTGGAACATCTAGATATGACAACCTTCTGATGGAGCCAACTACAAAAGCTAGACAATTTTTTTTTGTTGTTGTTGTTGTTGCAGTTTGGGCAGGCCCAGCTTCGAACCCACCACCCTCAGTATATGGGACTACTCACTGAGCCACAGGCGCTGTCCAGGACAATATTTTTTTTTTTAACTCTGCTTGGAGGCAGAGGACAAAGATAGGGAAGAACTACCTACCAGAGCACTATGCGAAGGAAGCTCAGGAAGGCAACACTGGCTCTTGGGGCTACTTTTTCCTCTGGATATTTGCAGCTTCCAAAGAGGGCATCAAAGAGAGTGGACCTGTCAGTAACTTCCTGAACCTACAAGAATAGGACCACACTAACAGAAATAACCATGTTTCCTGTGATTAAACATAGAAAAGTAAGGAAGGAGAAATTTGGTAGAGACACAAAAACTATAAAGAAAGAATATACAACACATAAAGATAACAATAAAAAATTAAGTCCTATGGGATTTACCTAAATAGGGAATTAAAATACATGATGCCAGAGGGAGGCAGCTGTAGTTATAGTAGTCTAACATCATTGAATTATACAATAAAGTATAAGTTATCCACCTAATATATTAGGTATTAGTAAGTCAGAAATGTGCGTTGTAATCTCTAAGATAACTATCAAAAGAATTGAAATAATATATATACCAAACTAATATGGGAAATAGTTTAAGAATCCAAAAGAAGACAAGAAAGGAGAGAAAAAAGAATACTGAAAATCATCAGGACAAATGGAAAACATTTAGTAAGTTGGTAGATTTAAACCTGAAGTAATTACATTAAATATAGGTGATAAATACTCTAACTAAAAGCCTGAATAAAATAACACTACCCAACTATAGGCACTTTATAAGAGACATATCTGAAACATAAGGACTCAGAAAGTTTAAATCTCAAAAGGTGGAAAGAGTAGTACTACATTTTGGTATGTGTTTTTTGTTTGTTTGAGACAGAGTTTCACTTTGTCACCCTCGGTAGAGGGCCATGGCGCCATACCACACAACAGCCTCAAATTCTTGGGTTCAAGTGATCTTCTTGCCTCAGCCTCCCAAGTAGCTGGGACTGCTACCTGCCACTATGCCCAGCTATTTTTAAAGATGGAGTCTCGCTGTTGCTCAGGCTGGTCTTGAACTCTTGAGCTCAGGCTGCCCACCCACCTCACCCTTCCAGAGTGCTGGGATTAACAGGTGTGAACCACCTATTCCACCTTACATGTTGGTATTTAGTAACCCAAAAAAGAGTGGCTGTTAATATGAAACATAGTAGATATTAAGGAAAACATTCCTTAACATGAGAGAGAATTACTTCCTAATGATAAATTCTCAGTTCTCAGAAATACAGTAGAACCTCTTACAGAGTTCTATGCCAAGAACTGATTAAAAAAAAAAAAAAAAAAAAAATCCACTCTGCCTTAACAGAGGTGTATGCTTTCTGTTTGGATTCTTAGTTTCCAAGTTCCCTTTGGAATTTGGCAAAAGGCTTGAGGACAAAACCAATGAAGTTCAGTGCTCTGTCCTTTTCTTTGCACTGGATTCCTGCCCCTCAACGTTTGTCACTGCAACCCCACAGGAGCCTGAAGCCCTGCTGGATTTTCTGCTGCTGGGAACGGAGTGGCCCCCCCGGAATTCCAGTTCCTAAGGGGAGAAACTGTGGCAGTAGCTCCTTTTGTGCAGGTTACTCCTTCAGGGTCATGTGTCCAAAGACTTGGCTGCCTTTTCAGTTCTCCAGCCACTTTACTCTAATGTTTATATTTTATCCAGCTTTTCTAGTTGTTTCAGCTCCAGGTGAGAAGTAGAAGTCTGCGTAAGGCTTTTGAACTTCAGATTCTTCTTTATATTGGGGGTCATAATGCCAGGGTGTATTTTCTCCCTCAGAGGATAGATGAGACATATTTATCTGAATTTTGGTAGGATGACTGTTGATGATGGTTATGACCTTCTAATCATTCCTTCTCCTTGCCAGTATACAAATCCAATACGTACGTCAGTATTGTCTACCAACGGTGATAAAGTAAGACTCTGTCTCAATCAAACAAACAAACAAACAAAAAACAAGTTATTATGAAATAATACCTTGCTCTTACTGGTTTCAGAACAACGATTTATTTTTTCATTTAGTTTCATGCTTACACACATAAAATTAAAGATTACCTAAATATAATTCTTCCTTTTACAAACAATTTTCCTTCTTAAGAAATGGACTTTGTTACTTTAAGTGAGGGGGCCAGCCCAGAATTAAACTATCTTCTTCATTCTTTATAGTTCATTTTTATTTTCTTGCAAAATGATTTCAGATTTTTAGTGAGTATGATAATAGCAGTTCCTGAATTATTCTAAAATACCTAGATGAAACTTGTGAAATAGTAAGAAAGTCAAAGAAAGGTGACCCTCCATTATTCCAGAAACTTAAATATTTCTCAAAAAAATTAGAAAATAACTACATTCCCTTTGACAGTGGCATCCTTAGTGCACATTTCATTTTCATGTCCCAGAAGCTTTCTTCACAGTACCCTCTAAGAGAACTTGGCAGGCCTTTTGTCTTCTGGCCAGCTTTTCATCCAAGGAAATACTGAACTAGGACTTGTTGACATCAAATACAGCTAAACAAATGCCCATTTTGTTGGGGGGGGGGGGCAGGTCAGGGGTAGTGGGGTGGGATGAGAAGGATTTATGTCATACTCAGCTGTTGATTTTGATGTTCAGGTTACTTCCTCAAAAAAACAAAGTGTTAGTCTCTAAATTAGCACTCATTGCTATGATTGCATTTTCATAAAGAAGTTATAGCTCCCCCGGAACTTGATATTGTTTTAGTAACATCTTCAGTATAGTTGGATACTACTGTAACATCTACCTCCAGGTAAGAAAAATACTGTGATGGTCACAACCCAAGACAATGTTGAAGGTAGAGTCTTTGTATAAATGGTATCCTGCTGATCTTTTTTTTTTTTTTTTTTTTAAAGGTCCCAAGAGTTCTTCTTTTTTTTTATATTTTACACTGAACTTACTGTGTAAGAATATTTACTCGTTTGGTTCACTTCATTGAATTTTTACCTAACTCTGGGTAATATAACTAATATAATGTATTTAGTATGCAGAGTTTCATAGAACATTTTGGTAAGAAAGAATTTGCTTCTTTGTAAAGCTGTCTTCCTTTTTTCTTCCAGATAATAAGCACCCAACAATGACTTTCCTATGACAAAAACACAATTCTTTTCCTCTTGTTAAGGAAAGTTGGAGGATTAGGTTTTGCTCAGTTTTGCTCTCCCATCTCAGTTTTGCTCTCCCATACTCAGATTTCTTAACAATGATAAACCTCTTCTGTTACATGGGAGGAAGAATCGAATTAATTTGTTTTGAATGAAATAGGAAGTGAAAAACAAACTGATACTTCCCTCTTACCTCTCAAAATGTATTTGTATTAATGTAATGTTGATATATTGTGGATATCCTATTTATGTGTCATCTTATTCACATTAAATGCATAGAAGGCATTTTTATAGCTGTTATAGAAGTATATATTAATAAATATATGTTACAATGGTGATTTTGTTTATAAGCATTTTGATGAGATCATTTTAACTTTATAATAATAGCTACACAAAGAAATATTAAAATTGTGAACTTCTAAAACATTTTATTCTCAGTAAATACCAAATTTTGATTTGTTTATATTTATGAAAGGTATTCAGAGACAAGTGGAATAATAAAATTGTTTTTGGGTTGTCTTCCCCTCAGAATTACCTTTGGACCACAAATTCACAAGATTCTCTTCAAGCAATTCAAAAACAGCTGGCTACTATCCAAACCCTCCCTTGATCTTATCAAATGATAAGATGCAGAAAACCAAATAAAAATTCTTCACAGTTGAAGTGAAGAACTACGTATGTAGTAAATGTACTGTAAAAAGAAATGTTAATTTTTAAAAAATACTTTAATGCTTTAGTAAAATCCTTTATAGAAAAAAGTTTATAATGAAAATTGAACAAGAAATTGATATTTGTCCATAGGTCTCCTTTCTATATATCATCTTAATGTTTAACAACTCTTACTAAAATTCATAATTGAAAAGAATCTTATTAATATTTTCTATACAACTAGTTTTGAGATTAGAATCCAGTGGGGAGAGATACACAAACACACAGGGACACATTTATTTACACATATGCAGAGTGTAAATATGTGTAAAGTATTTTCAAAGTGTGGTGCAGAGACCAATGGCATAGCAGTACCCGAGAACTTATAGTGCATCTCTGTAAGTGACGTGGGCCCCATCCAAAACCTGCTGAATCCGAAACTCCAGGAGTGGGGCCTCGCATTCTGGGTTTTAACCAGCCCTCCCGGTGATTCTGATTTATACTACTATTTGAGAACCACTGATTAGACCGTACTCCAGACATTAGCTCTAGGTAGTTAGATCGCTGAGCACTGATATTTTTTACATGCCTTAGGAAAATGCAGCCAGAATTGAAAACAACTGATCTATACCAATCCCTTCAAATGATAGTCAACAATGCTGAGTCCAGTGAAATTAAGTGATTTTTCTAAATTATTAGGTTTTATGCTATTTGAGTGTTTTCTAAAACAAGAAAACAAAAAGAGACATGATTTCTTCTCAGATCATACAGCCAGTATGGACCACATAGAGTACTGGAAGTCACCTATCTCAAACTCCATTGTTACCCATTAAGTTCCACTCCCCCAATAATGTTAAAGTCTGTTTAATTCATTTTCATTCACTTTAAGCCATGCATTCTGAAAGAGGACGAAAATTGGTTCTTGGAGTTTAAAAAAACAAACAAACAAACAAACAAAAAACTCATAGATAATACAGTGGACTGACTGTAGGCTTCCAAAAGCATGACCCTGCCCAACAAAATCTTATTCCTTAATATTAATCTTTCTCATTGGGAAGGAGGATAATAATGAAAAAAAAAGTTGAGAAAAACTGCTTTAAGAGGTTTTAGAAGTATACTGTAATCCAGAATTGTTGTGTTCTCTGTGGTATGTGTCATATATTCAGAGCTATTTGTTGCAAGATATTTGGAGCCAGATAATGTTTACAGTATAAATTCCTGGCTATACTTTATGCTGTATGTTCACTCCATCAGGGAAAATATGAGAAAATACACTGGTCACTATCATTATTTTACTTGGATTATAGAAGAGAACTTAGTAGTTCATGTGCACAATGAAAAGAACAATATTTTGTTAAAATTTGTAAATGTCAGATAAATCCCAGGTATATTGTGGAGATGGATATCTCAGGGTAAGTAAAAAATTATTGATATTTTTTTCCTCAAAGTCACTAGCTTTATTTGTTTTCTGCATGGTGATGTACTTGATATTGATTTCCATAATGTCATTGGAATGTTATAATGAGCATACATAGTCAAGCTTATGGCTAAATGAAGGATGCTATCTCATGTATGTTTAAACAGACATTTGATTTATTTTAAAAAATAAAGCTATTTTCCTTATGCATGTTTATTCTGTAAATGCCAAAGGATACACACTTAAATGCTTGTAAACTGCTGTTAATATGAAAAATGAGAACCCCAAGTAAGAAAGCAATGGCTCTGAGGAGTGGGTGAAACAACAGCCAAGTCAAAAGTTCTAGTCCTACGTGTGCCAGGACAGGCAGTCTCCAGGTTATGAACAAGATAGGTCTGTAGGCTTGTTCTTAGATTGAATTTGTATCTAAGTTGGAATAGGTACATTTACCTAGTACCAGCAACAGCCTCCATTAATAAGTGTGAGTCAAACATCAGTTGGATGTTTGTAACTTGGGGACTTTATGTCTCAGTAAGTGTGAGTTGAACGTAAATCGGAACTCAGAGATTTACCATAGTAGCGTCTGTTTGTAAATGTGAGTTGGATATAAATTGGGTGTTTGTAACTCGGGGACTGCCTGTATCTACCTAAAGACCCTGAACAAATCACTTTCTAATTTGAACTCAGTTTTTTCTGTCTTGCTGTAAAAGAAGCTTAGAATTTATTTAAGTTTCCTTCTGCCTTTTTAGCGTAGTCAGTAATTCTAGAGAACATTACTTTTCTGCTAGACTATAATTAGGCTTTTGAAATTTGTATTCATTATTTCTAAAAAGCGCTGGTGTTTCTAATTGTAAGAAGATTTAAAAAGTCATCCAAGAGTGCTACCATAAAAATTAAAAAGAATATTATAGAAGAGCTATATATTCTCTAATGAAGTATATGAAGTAAGAAAGCAAGAAAATGTGCGTAAATGGGCAAAATGTTTGTTTAATCTTAGCATACGGGCAAACATCCATCATCAAAAAGATACCTAAAAACAAATGCAAGGGAGCTGAAATTTTCTTTCCTGGCCACTGTTGATCTCAGCAGAGGGAAGATCTAAATGACTCCATGGTCAAATATTTTATCAGAATTTTTTTGTTATTTGGTATACTGAGGTAGCAGAAACTTCAGTTGAACCTTAAATTGCAGTCTAAAATCAACTTCTGTGTTCATTGAACTCTACATTGAACTTTAATTTCCCCTACCAACATTCATGTCTAAAGATAACTTTATACATATATGCACACAAATTCACAGTGAATTAATTTGAATGAAAATCAAATCTATATAATTATCTAAACAGCACCAAGTGGAACATCAAACCATATGTGTTAGAATCATGAATAGCCTTTTAAGATGTACAGCAGTAACATTTATCCCCTTTCCTCTTCTCAGGCTTTTGAGCACAAGGTTATCATAAGAGTTGATTTCCAGATTAGTGCAAGACTGGAATACACTTGACTATGTATCGTTAAAAAAGTCATTAGGGACACAGAGGGACGAAGCAGTGCCTGGGCAACCACCACCAAGTCCCTCTAGACTGCCCATCCAGTATCCATTGCCAGCGTGGTAGGTAGAGACCATCTCCATGACGCACTGCCCTGGGATGCTTGAAGGTAGCAATGATCCCTCCTGGGACAGAGACAGCCCTGTAAGTTTCTGCTAGGCAAGCAGAAAGTGATCCAAGGCTAGAAAGAAGAGGTCGCCCAGAAGCATGTGGGTCAGTAGCCAAACTATAACTCCAGGCTATGCATGTAGTGCTACTAGGTGCCTGGCCATCATCCTACCGCAGGCCTCTTCCCTTCAACATGGAGCTTCTGAATATGGAATGACAAGAATGGCCTCCTGCTCTTGGATCTGCCACGCAGGGATCCTTGTGCCTCCAGTCACGCATGTGAATCCATATGGAGCTTTCCCTGGTGTCCTCCCACACATTGTAGAAGCATCTACCCCAACTGATGCAAGCTTTGCTTCTGATACCTCTTTTTTCTCTCCTTGGAGGTTATTTACCTAAACTAAGCCATAAACCTCAAGTTACTCATTTTCTTTTCATTTTGGGGTGAAGATTCAATTACAATCTTTTGAATCTAGGTTTCCTAGTAAGTATATGGACAAGTATTAACAGCACAAGTGATGGTTTAACTTTAGGAATTGGTGAGGGGGATGCGAGAATCTTCTTAGATGAATTTTAGATGAATCTTCTTAGATGAATTCTTAGAGAATTGTCTTAGATGAAATTTATATCTATTATGTATTGAACATTCTTGCTGCTGTGCTGCAAAGCAATAGCAGATTGGAAGCTGTTAAGAGCTGAATTATGCTCCAAGTTCAGAGATGTCCTTGAGTAAGTTAAAAGCCATACCGAAAAGTGACGTAGGGAGTGGGGAGCAGGGAGCAGCACCTTTGCCTCCACCAGCCCCACCTCACCCTCCTATTAAACCCTCTGCCTTTTTAAAGCAGATCGTTTTCTTTGTTACATTAGACACTACAGATATCAGTCCTGGAGCCAGCAAGGACCTCTGAAACCTTCCTGGCCGGGCTTTTTTTTTTTTTTTTTTTTTTTATTTCCTCCCATCCTGTGGTTTTTTCCATGGAAATTTGGAGAATTTGTAATTGCATAATTTCACAAGTTCCACCACTTTCTAAATTTTAGGAAAATTAATAATCAAAAGTTTTTATACCCAATGAAAGCCCAGTCATCATGACAAACCCTAAATGTTCTCTTAAGACAATGATGCTGGTCATTGCAGCTCCACCATCTCCTGTCTTCTGATGCTTGTTCCTTCCCTCTGCTGATCTCAAAGTTTCCTGACTTTTGCCCTCACAGCCTCTTCTTACCTCGTTGCTGTCATATTTAGTGAATTGGTGAGGGAAATTATTGCTGCTTTTCTCCCCCTAGTACCACATACAAGTTTCTAATTTTACAATTGCAATAAAAGTGCTTTGTGCTGGCTTTTCTCAAAGAAAGAAAAAAAACACGCCAAGTAATTCTCCCAGTATGGTTCAGTTGCTGCCCTTGAAAATTCCTGGGCATGGTCCCGGCCACATAGGGTGAATTCAAAAAAGTGTCTCTTGATCTCTAGTACCTTCTCAGAAATAATGGTAAAATAATGGTTATGAGGCCTGACTCCTCAGCAGAGTACTTCATATATGTTATCTGTTTACTTCCTATAGCAACCGTAGGAGCCGTGTATTACTGTTAAAACTGAGAAAATTGATACACTACACTTGCTCAAGTTGCACTGTTAGTAAGGGTCAGACTCTTACATGAGCCCACGTTTGACCCCCAAAATCATGCTTTCAGTTGATGGACACAGAAAGTCTTCCAATAGTGATTCTAGAGTGGAACGAATTTTCAGTCTTAAAACCACACTTGGATTTAACAGGTATATCCTGCTTAGGCCATAGAGGGAATAGAAGTGCAGACATAGGCTCTGCCCGGAAGTAACTTATAACTTAGTGAAATATATTAAATGTCTATAAAACTTACCTAGAAGAGTAAAATAGAGATTCAAGAATCACAGAAGTCCTAATTTAAATCCTATATAATGTTCACTATAAATACTTAGCAAATCTCTCTCATTGGTGCTGAAGTAACCAAAATGGACGAGTAATGAAAAGTTGTCTTCTAGTAAACTTAGTAGGGGTGATGGGATATCTGGGCATGTATAGACAAAATGGGTCATTACTTAGAATGACAAGCTCAAGCCCACACTGCTGACAATCATTTTCTTGTACCTCTTCACAGATCATTTTGAAAAAAACAAACAAAAAGAATTATTTCACTTTCTTGGTATTTTGGCCTTGGTACTTGGTTGGCAAGTTCAACAAAGTTCAATACAGAAGAGGAGATGCTTGAGTCCAGGAGTTTGAGGCTGCTCTAATAATAGGCCAGGTGTGGTGGCTCACCCCTGTAATTCCAGCTAAGGTGGGCACACTGCTTGAGCTCAGGAGTTCGGGATCAGCCTGAGCAAGAGCTAGACCCTGTCTCTACTAAAAATAGAAAACCTGAGGCAGGAGGATCACTTGAGTCCAAGACTTCAAGGTTGCTATGAGCTATAATGACACATGGCATTCTAGCCAGGGCAACAGAGTGAGACTGTCTATAAATAGATAATTAAAGGAATAAATTACTAAGTCTTTATTAAAAGCAATCGCTAAGTTTAATCAATTTTTTAAAACTCTCTGAATTAAATAGCAATACATTTTTTGACAATTCTTAGCAGGTATGTTCCATGAATAACATTTAAAGTCCTATTGATGCCCCTTACTGCCTTTAATGAAGGGAACAATTTCATCCCTATGCAGCAAACATAAAGACTACACATGTGTATATTTAGGAGTGTTTTAATCCATGGACACCTGTATTAAAATAAGCAAGAAAAACTACCTCTTTCAAAGGCCAACTGAGGCCTGACTATGCATGAGAAAATAGGATTTTTTTTTAACATTTTTATGCCAAATTTAATACAAATGGCTGTTTAAGTGAAAACTTAGAAGTGTGTGACTTGTGTCTTACGTGATTTACTTCCACATTCTGAGCCTATTCTCTTAACCCTTTAAATAAAGATACTAAAACCTGTGTCACAAGCATTATCAAGACAGCGTGAGAGCAGCCCAGAAGGGCCTGACCTAGCTCAGACCTTTGGAGATTGTGAAGCTAGGGAACGCAGACTTAAAGCAAGCTCAAACATCCAAAGCTCTAATTGTCAATCCATGAATCAGGGAACACAATGAGAAGAATATAGGTTGGTTTGATTTTGAGGGTTTTATTGAGACAGAGTCTCATTCTGTTGTCCTGGATAGGGTGCTATGGCATCACAGTTCACAGCAACCTCTTGGGCCCTAGCAATCTTCTTGCCTCAGCCTGGGAGTACGGGTGCCCACAACACCTGGCTATTTTTAGAGAGGGGGTCTCGCTTTTTGCTCAGGCTGGTCTCGAACTCCAGGGCTCAGGCAATCCATCGCCTTGGCCTCCCAGAGTGCTGGGATTACAGGCTTGAGCCACCTCGCCTGGCCAAGGTTTATTTTATTTTTAATGATGAAAACTGATGTAAGGAAGCTTGAGTTAACTAGAGATAAAGCAGCAGCAGTAAGCATGAGAAAAAGGCCTCAGTAAGGTCCGGAAGCCTTTTATAAGTGTCTGGCCTAAGCTGAATGCCCAGGAGGAATCCCAAAGAGAACGCTGTGTGAAGATGAGAGAAACTGTCACTGCTATTCAGAGGGCAGTAGTCCTGAGTAGACTAAAATGATAATACATATTTCTTTGGTGACCAAATGATGAGACAACTCTTACCTAGTTTGGAGCTTTGCATAAAAAGTAAGTAGGGTCAAGAACTGAGGGAAAAAAATAAGGCCATGCCAAAAAAAAAAAAAAAAAAGAGCAGGGTTATAGCAGTGGACTAATTGGTTGGTAAGGTAAACCTATACGATGCTTAATTGCGTATAATTTATTGACTGATTTTATTAAACTAAATAGAAGAGAAACCATGTTAATTTGTAGTAAATGGCATTAGCCTATTAGAAGAATCAATGCTATTAGTTAAGTGAAAATAAACCAAATGCAGAAAAAAAAATATTTTTTGATTATGTCCACAACAGGAATAGAAAAAGGACAAAGCATGAAACGGTTGACAATGCAGAAATCACTGAATTGGAGAGGTAAAATGAACATTGTTAGAAGAAATTAGGGTTAAGATGGCTATACAGATTGCAAAGAAAATCTGGCTAATACATAAAGTTCTCTAGGCCTAGAAAAATACCTCAGCAAGTGATTACCTTTAAGTCTTTTAACTGTACAGTTTAATTAACAGTTCCTAACTCTAATCAGAGATGTGGACCCATTTATTTCAAATTTTTGTTTAAATACCTAAAAATAACTTGTCTATGCATTTTCACAGATTTTGCAGCATCTATACAGCCCTCTCTAGTACAGATAGTAGCTGCTAAACAACAAAACTATCACTACTGGTAATTAAATTGTGTTATCTTGTATTACTTGTGTTGACACTTTGTCATAAACTTTTTGGTGTCCTTTTTAAAACACCATACTGTTGTAGAAAAAGAGTATAAGTAGCACTCATAGAATGCACGATAATTAATTCTTCCTAAAGTCTAACTGAAGCTGGTTAAGAATAGACCAATGAGGGCATAGTTAATGCAGTAAACAAGGATGGTGTATAGACAAGTTTTCCACTCAAAACAGTATTTTATTTAAGGGTTAAATTCAGTATGTGGTGCTTCAATTGCCACAAAAAACTGCACTGGTTATATAGGAAAAATTATGTTCATGAATATGAAAGTATCTTGGAAGGTTTGGTGGTGATTGCCTTTTTTTTTTTTTAATTTTCAGGATGATGAAATGGGTGGTTGATAATGCTTACTGCAATCATTTGATAACTTTAATGATTTCCCAACCTTTAATTAACCTAGACAACACAGAACTTTTAATTTATTTTTATTTTTTGGTGAAAACAAGAAATACAGTAGTGACATATTTTTCCTTCAAGCGCAAAGGAAAAGACAAAAGTACTAATGATCTTCATTTAGTTTGACAGAACATTTCTACTAGTACTTACAATTGATTAGGAACATAAATGTCAAGTACATTATTCTAGGACACAAAATATCAAGTGAGATCACACAGTTACATTTTTCTTTTTGAGATTACTTTCACAAGACAAAGCAACAAAGTCTTTGGACTACTCAAAGATGACATTTAAATTATATTGGGAAGATCCAAGCTATATTTGAACAGCGATCAGAACAAGCTAATAGATTAATGAATAGTCACTGAAGTCTTCATACAGCACAAGATACAGATTCGATATTTTTGCACATGTTCTCAGTTACAAGCAAAAAGCGAGCCTGTAAACAACAATTTTGCCAGTAGGCTGAAATGAAGAAAGGAATAGGGTTTTACTCGAAAACAGTGAAATATGGAGCATATACTGTGAATCTTTCACATACATAAAGGTCACTCCCAGAATAATAGAAAACATCCAGACTTACATTTTTGTTTACAAAAATCTACTTGTGAATTCAAGGAGTTAGGAAAAATTGGAGGAAACCCCTCCTCCAAGCATACTAAACCCCAGCCCCTTAGATTCTCCTCCTCTACCCTGGGAAGCCTCCCCTCCCCTCCCTGATCCTGCAGGGTTTCAGTCCTTCCATGCCAAATCCACACAGCCTCATTTCTGCTTCTGGACATTTACTCACCCTTCTCCACTACTTTTGTTAAGACCTCCTAAACCATCAGGTAGCTTAGGAGAAGGCTTCCAAACAGAAAAAAAGGGTAAGAGTGGACCATCATCACCACCACACATTCTCACAACTAAGATGGCCCTGACAGTGCTGTTGTTCCACCTCCTGGAACTTGTCCCAGAAATCCAGGCAGATGCAACACATGTCTTCGCCCGCTTAAGAGGCTTGAGATCTCCCCCAGTGCAGACTGCAGCCTGCTTAGTCATCTATCAGGATCGACACAGGGAGGGAAATGCAGAAGCTGAAGACGGAGAGCGGACAGAGCTGGCAGTAGGATGGAGGCCAGTGGGATATCAGGGCAGTAATAAAATAGAACAGAGGAAGGAGTGACCTGAAAATGCTAACCTGGGGGCATTTCTAAGCAGTCCAACGCCCAGAAAAAAGAATTTCTATCTTTAGAAAAGCAGAGTAATACTAAGTTTTGATTACCTTAGTTCACATCCTGCTCAGGGCCTGTCCTGAAGCATCCCTGTGAAACCCTTCTCTCTCTTTCCATATTCTCAAAACTAAAGGTAAAGAAACACAGGTTTTGGTAAAATGACTAAGGAAAAAAGGGAAGGATGTCAAAATTAGCTTTAAAAATACTGCCTATAACTAAACAACCCTTTGAAACTCTGAGACCTTACTAAAGTGGAGGAATGAAGGCAGTAAGACATCTGGAGTCTATTTTAGGGCACATTTCTCTCTCTAGATACAATCAAAGAGAGCAAAGTAAACAAGCCTGCTTTACCAATTTTGTTTGCTAGGTCTGAGCTGTAACTGCTTTGCAGGGAGAAAAGGAGAGAGAAAGAGATGTAACAACCCTACATTCCAGAAACACTTCTTCAATTTCCCCACTCTGGCAAAAGCAAGTAGGAGTGGGTTTTATGTCACAGGGGGGCCTTCATACTCACCAGCAGTGGGTCATGATGCAGAATAACCAACAGTACAGGAAGACCTACTTGATAACATAGAACACTTCTCATCTGTTACCTCATTCATGCCTAGCAGTCACTCACCAACCACCTGCTTGTTCTACCACAAAACCAGCAGGGTGGGTGGCACAGCTCCAGGAAGGTAGCTGGGATCCAGTTAGTGGTAGCCTGGAATGTCCAATTTGGGTTGATGGCTGGGTTGGGATATCAGTTTCATCTTGCAGTGGTTAAGACTCAATGTTAAGCACTGGGTATCAGGAGGACAGCCAGCATAAATATGAAGCCCAGGTATTTATCTGTAAAGATGTTTCAAGCTTCCTTGTGGTAGAGAACCACTTAAAACCGGGGAGAAGACCAGAATCACAGACAGGGGCCAAGCCATGCAAAGAAAGGCAGTACTGTACAGTGTATCTACAGCTTCATGTGCTTGGCAGAGAAGCAGGAGGCCATACGCCTGGAACAGCTTGGAACATGTTACTACAACGCAGAACAGCATGAAGGTCCAGAGAAGAAAGAACACAGGCATGTAAGCAATAATCTTGCAACTGATTATTGAAGATTTAGAAGAACCAAAAGACAAAATAATCCACAGTATGAAGAGAAAGCAGACAGAAGATTGCATGCAGTTGGCCAAGCACAGGCCCAAGAGGAGATGGTAAGGAAACTTGTGCAGAACCTTCTCACAGGGCAGAGGTTAGCCAGACTGGAACCTGAAGGACCTGGGGCTCTCCACTGGCTGCCTTGGTGGGCCTCGAATTCCTCTACGGGGCCCTTCACCCATCAGGTAATACTGCAGGGGATTGGGCCACAATTCTCCCTTGATAATCTCAGCAATTCTGTCGAATTCTAGGAGGCTGTGGTCTGAGAACCAGTTGAAGAAACTGGGGATAGTGTTCCCTTCCCGGTTCCTGTGGATATGGGCCTGGGGGTCTTGGCCTCGATGCCAGCGGATTGGAGTGGAAAGAGATACCACCCGGCCAGAGGATCTGCGCTCATATTCCTTGACAAGCCCCTCATTTCGGAAGTAGGGATTGCTTTGAAAGATGAATTTGAATTTGCAGCCTGCTCTGGGGTGTTTAAGCTCCTCCACCTCCAAGTTGATCATGTACCTCATCACATCTTCATCTTGGCCACTGATCATAGGTGACAGCTGGGGGTGGTTTCGAAAGGCGGTGACCCAGAAACATGGGATATTTTGGATAATGAAACTTCTGCGCTGCATATGGAGCCTTCGCATTCTGCCAAACTTGCGCTCCAGCTGAAGGAAGGCCCTGTCGGCCTGGGCATTCACGTTTGACAGCTCTTGATCTATGGCCTCCAGCGAGTCCATGCAGTTATTGATCTTCGGGGCCCTAGAGCGCGTCTCCTCTTTCGCTCCTCCTACCGCCTTTTTCTCCCTCTGTGTCACCTTCTTTTCCTCCATGACCGCCCCTGCTTCTCCCTCCTTTTGCTCTGCCGCTGAGATGGCGCACTTTTTAGTCGTCACTTCCTTGGCTTTCTTCCCAGGCATCATCTGAGACCCCAAGCCCCCTGCGCCACAGGCTTCTAGAGGCTTCTGCCCAGCTGGGCCGCGGGGCTCTCCACGCTGACATCCATTTTTCTGGCTGTCGTCAGTTGCCAGGGAGGGAGAGGCTGCTTCCAGGCTTTTCGTGGAAGGCAGAGCATCCTCCTGCCCGGCTTTGGTCGCTGCACCGCCGCGCCTGCCAGCAACTCGGATGCGGAATGCGAGGCCACAATCCACGGGATCCCGGCCTGCATCTTCCTCCGCAGCCATCTCCGAACTGCCCCCATCTGCATTCGCCACAGCCTGTGTCGCCTCGGTTTCCTCGCGGGGTCCCTGGCACTGGTTTAGGTCCAGATCTTCGGGGACATGGTCGGGACTAGCGAGGCCGCTGGTTTTAGCGAGAGGGAGCTTGTTGCCCCCGTCCAGGCCGCTCATTTTGGTAGAAATTAGCCTAGCGGGAGAAGGAGCGTTCCTTGTCCTCTGCAGCAGCCGCACTCTGCTAGATGATCTAGCACCACCCCTCTTTTTCACTCCGGCGGGCGCTACCATGGCAACAGGTGACGTCAGGGCAGTAGCGTCTCATCTTCGCGCGAGATCTCGCCTTGCTGGTGACTGCTGATCAGTCAAGCGTATTCCTTTGTCTTCTTGTTAGAAAATGTTTTGCGTTTAATGATCCTGGGAAAGAAATTTGACTTTTGTAAATGGATGTAGACCAGACTCGAACACGTGAGAACTGTGTTAACGTGTATTTTTAGGCCTCTCAATGAATTTCTAAGGCACCTAAGCTATTGTCTCTTAAAATACTTATTTAAAAATAAGAAAGGTTAGTCACTGTCTTTTTAAGTCAGTTAGCTTAAATAGGGCTTCTCACGAATAGGAAAGTGGATTCACCAACTCACAGGCTTTGCTTCTTTAAGGTATGGATTCATGGCTATTAGCGAAGAATGGAGATGAGCAGATTTATAGAGAGCCAGAAGTGTTACTGTGTTAAGTGATTTTTAAAAAATTAGCAGCAGCCTAAAGGAGAACGCCTCTCATAACTAACAAGACATAATAAAGGATTATCTAAATCTGCATTACAGATTTTAAAATTTATGTGTTTTGGCTAATGTCTGAAGCAATTGGACAATATTGGCTTTTAACTATTAGGGGTAGCAAAATGTTTTTCCTTACTTAGAGGTGACTGAACTGGCGTGCACAAATTTATCCTTTAAAAATTACTGAAAGAAATAATGATCTCAATGGGTTTTAATTTCTAACATGATGCACATTATATGCTGCATTTCCTCAGGTTACAATCTTAATCTCAAAGTAGTTCCTCCTTCATAATTTCTGTGGACGTGAAACCAGCAAAATTTGCCACAATTTGTTCCTGTGGTAATTAACTGCAGGAAAGAAGAATTAATCAGCAATTTGCAGGCACCTAAGCTATTGTCTCTTAAAATATTTACTTTAAAAGTAAAACAGGTTAGTTATTGTCTATTTGAGTTACTTTATAAAATTCATTTGATAGTGATGAGGATAATAGTGTTAATTCTTAGAAAAAGCCAAGACCAAGGAAATTAACATTGTATTTATGCTTAACGTCTTAAATTTTATATTAGAATAAACAGTAATAGTTGTAACTCCTTGTGATAGAAACTCCATTTTGAGCACCAGAGATTATGATTGGTTTTTTTTTTTTTTCAAATAAGGACTCAGAAGTAAAGATTTAGATAGAGATTTAGAAAAACGCAGCACTGTATACCGCGATTTCAGTAGACCCGGTTTACCAAAGAATGAAGTGCCGATGGGAAGGACAGTGGCAGACCATACAGAGAAACAGCCTGCCACACATGGCTTTTTATTTTAATGCCTAGCCTCAAGGACACTCAAGGACAATGTGTCCAGATTGCCAGCTAATTGGTTATACCGCAAAAAACTGATTCACTCAACAGATAGCAAGGATTTTTCTCTCCTTCTTTCCCTTTTTCTTAAAAAAAAAAAAAAAAAAAATCCTCTTTTTGCATTTGTGGGGTGAAATCAATCTTTTGATGTATATTTTTGCTAAACAAGTAAATGGTGTGCTATGATTGACTTTGTGTTATTCTTTGACACTTCTTTGTTTTATTTCTGTTCTTAAAGAATTGTTGCACTGTTAAAAAGAAATGACTTTCTTGGATTATAACCCCAGACAAGATGAAGATGAAGAGAAACAGCAAATGCTGTATGCAAGTTCCTTCACCATATAGGGGAGAAAAGTTTGCTGTGATAAAACTTCATAGAAAATTATGAAATTCCTTGTGCTTTTCTATAGATACCCAAATTTTTAAAGATTTACATCTCTACTATGCAAAACATCCTAGTCTCTGATTATTTTTGTTGCCTGAATCATTTTTCATTCAGAACAGCCTACCCATTTTCTAAAACTCACTTCAGTCTGGGTATAGTGGCTCACACCTATAACTTCAGCATCTTGGGAGGCCAAGGCAAGAGGAGCACTTGAGAATAAAAGTTTGAGACGAGCTTGGGCAACATATTGAGATACCATCTCTACAAAAAGTAATTAGCAGAGCATGATGGCATGTGCCTATCATCCTAGCTACTTGGGAGGCTGAAGCAGAAGGATCACTTGAGCCCAGGAGTTTGAGAGGCTACAGTGAGCTATTATTACCTCACTGCACTCTAGCTTGGGTGACAGAGCGAGACTGTTTCTTAAATAAAGCAAATTTTAAAAATAAATAAAATGCTGAGTACAATTGATGTGAACTTATATTTTTAAATTGTACTCAGCATTTTATTTATTTTATTTGGAACAGAGTCTCAAGCTGTCGCCCTGGGTACAGTGCCATGGCATCATAGCTCAGCAACTTCCAACTCTTGGGCTCAAGCAACCTTTTTTGCCTCAGTTTTTCTAATTTTAGTAGAGATGGGGTCTCACTTTTGGTCAGGCTGGTCTCAAACTCATGAGCTCAAGCTATCCACCCGCCTCGGCCTCCCAGAGTGCTAGGATTACAGGCATGAGCCACCTCATCTGACCTGTGCTTAACATTTTAAATACATAGTTTTATAAAGAAGGACCCAGGAAGCACAGAGAAGTTAACTTGCTTAACAGTTGCACATATATTAATTGGCAAATTAATTTGTCTCTAAGCATATCTAAACATGCTTAGAAAAGGTGCAGTAAAAATACAGTATTATAAATCTTATTACAAATCTAATGTGGTGCATCATTGATTACAATGTTGTTTCATGATGAATGACTATACTTATCTTCTACTTTTTAACTTTCTTGGTTGTTTCATGGTCAGTCTCCTCATCCTAGTTAGATAACAACAGCTACATGGCATGTTCTTCCTTAGCATCTACTACAGTACAGTTCCGTGACTATCTCATTAAATTTAAGTGAAAAATTTAAAAGCTACTAGTGGCTTAGGAAAACAAAAGTCCCAGAACACTCTTGTAAGTGGTAGGACATTCTATAAGAAATATTATCAATGAATTAAGACAAACTCACAAACATAAATGAAAGATGTATGAAAATAATTCATTGGTTACCACCTCAGGAATCTTTGTGGTATCACATCAGACCTATGCTTAACTGATTACTCAGCATGTACATTTATAACATAAATTTTTTATTGAAATTCAATACTAACTATGTCATTACAATGAAATTTGCTTATAGAAATACTACTGTAATGTTATTCAGGAACATTAGTAGTTTTTAATGTTCACAGGAAAATAATTTTCAAGATTTATATTATTAAAACTGGAAGGATTGTACAAATGAATAATAAGATGGCAGGGTTAATACATGATTCATTATTTCTACTGGTAATAATATCAATATTTCTATAGTCCTTATCATATGCCAGGTATAATTCTAAGCTCTTACGTACGTTAATTCATTTAACCTTAAATACATCTCAAGAAGTGGCTACTACTATGTATTATTATCACATCTATTTTACAGATGAGGAAAATCAGGCCCATATATATTAAGAAACTTGCCCATACACACAACTAAGTGGTAGATTTGTCAAGCCCACATAATCTGATCCAGAGCCTCTTTTTTAAAATAAAATAGATTCCCAAATGTCAACATTAAAGTTTTTATTACTTTGCAAAAAAGAAATATCATTAAAATTACTCAAGGCAGAAGCCAGGCATAAAGGTTTATGTCTGTAATCCCAGCACTTTGGAATGCTGAGACAGGAGGATCACTTGAAAAGAATGTAAGACCAGCCTGAGGAATGGTGGTGCAAGCCTGTAATCACAGCTAACCGGAGGCTCAGGTGGGTGGATTCCTTGAGCCCAAGAGTTTGAGGCTGCTATAAGCTATGCAGGGGTGGCGAACACGCGGCTAGAGCCGCATGCGGCTCCCGGCCAAAATGAATTTCGGCTCTTTGCCTCTTATTATTGTTTTGTATACTGTGGCTCTTTGCCAAGTTTGGATTTTGTTATGCTGCTTCTGAGGAGGGACCTCTGAGGAACGATCTCCGAGCGCGTAGTCGAACTTGTTCGCCACCCCTGAATGGTCACATCACTGTTCTCTGTCCTGGAGAACAGAGTGACTCTGTCTTAAAAAAAAAAAAAAAAAAACCTTCAAGGCACAGAGGACAATACTATTTGAGAAAAGAATTTTGAGTCAAAAAGTGATTATTATTCTCAATGAGAAAATAGACTACTGAAACAATTTATTTCACTCATAATTTACTTTTTATGTATACTCATGATAAATAATAAAAATATATAAGGTCTAAAAATCTTTCAAAAAGTATAGAATAAAAATTCTAAGAATTAGAAAGCTTCATGTCAGAATTCAATTAACAATTGTTTTCATTCTTAATGTTAAGTAATAGTGTATTTTACAATCAATAGTTTTAGGGGTGGATAAAGTAAGAAATTGCTTTAAATGCAGCACATATTTTAAAAGTGAAAATTTGGTTTCTCTTTTCATATGTGAAATATAGGCAGTCATAGCCAATATGCCACATTAACAGTACTTCAGTGGACAATGAACCACATATATGACAGTGGTGTCATAAGATTATAATGGAGCTAAAGAATTGTTACTGCGTAGTGAGACTGTAACCTTCATAATGTTGCAGTGCAATTCATTACTCTTTAGTTGGTGATACTGGTGTAAATAAACCCACTTCATGGATAGTGTACAAAGATATAGCACCTACATATACAGCACATAAAATGGGATAAAATTGTTACTAATGTATTTACTATACTATTTTGTATAATTATTTTAGAGTGTGCTCTTTCTACTTATTAAAAAAAAAAAAATTAACTATAAAACAGCCTCAAGCAGGTCCATCAGGAGGTATTCCAGAAGGCATTACTGTCATAGAAGATGACAACCTGTGCTATTGCCCCTAAAGACCTACCAGTGAAACAATATGTAGAGGTAGAAGACAATGATATTAATGATCCTGAACCTGACATGTGTTTTGTAGTTTTTAACAAAAAGTTTTTTAAGTAAAAAAAATTAAAGTTGGAAAAAAGCTTATAGAATAAGGATATAAATAAAATATTTTTGTATAGCTGTGTGATGTTACTTTAAGCCAATGTTATCACAAAAGAGACAAAAAGTCTACAACATTAAAAGTTTATAAAGTAAAAATGTTACAATAAGCTAAGGTTAATTTAATATTGAAGAAAAATCTTTTAAAATAACTTTACTGTAGCCTAGGTGCACAGTGTTTATAAAGTCTACATCAAAGTACAATAATGTCTTAGGCATTCACAGTCACTACTCACTGATTCACCCCTAGCAATCTCTAATCCATTCGTGGTAAGTGCCCTATAGAGGTGTGCCATTTCTTTTATCTTTTATACTGTATTTTTGCTGTGGTTTATGTTTAGATATATTTGGTTACATAAATACTTAACCATTGTGTTGCTCTTGCCTACAGAATCCAGTACAGTAACATGTTGTATAGGCTTGTAGCCTAGGAGCTATACCATACTGCTCAACTATAGTTAAGTTGTACAGTTGAGTACTGGAGGTTGGCACAATGACAAAATCACCTAAAGATGCATTTCTCAGAACTTATCCCCATTGTCAAGTGATACATGACTGTAGTGCTATGTTCTAGGCTTAAATAATAATGGATTTTTAATCTACATGAACCTTTAGAGCTGGGTATTTACTATATCGCACCATCCCTCACATTGCAGGACATCTAACATACCTAATGCTCTTAATGAATGCCAGTTGCATCCTTGTTCACTGTAATAATAAAAATTACTCCCGAAAATTTCCCGCTCCCCTTGGGAGTGGCACATACATTGAGAACAGAATGGTTAGAGCTGTGGTAATCCCATTCCTGGTCACTAGAGGGAGGAAGTGGTCTTTAAGATTACAATGTGATCCTAGTTTGCTTTTGCAGTTTAAGTTGCTCTAAAGAAAGTATTTATGGGAATTATAAACCATATGTTAACTAAAGGAACTATGGCATGGTTTTTTCAACATAAATTTGGTACTCTATGTATTACTAAAATTGAATCATAATCTTTGTTTAGGCTATCACTATTACAAAATTAAAATTTTCTCAGGCTTCTTTAGTTAGGATGGCTTCCAGTGATAATACTTGGCAAAAGAAAATCTCATAATGCCCTGCTTTCCTCAAGCTTAAGGGAAATCAAATACAAGGTCCTTGACCTGAAAAACCTTATACTTTTTGTAAGCTGGCTAAAGACACAGTTTGGAATGAGTCAAATCTGGCTCTAAGTCCTAGTTTGATACTTACTGTTTGATTTGGACAAGTCATTCATATCTATAAGCACAATTTTCTCATATGTAAAATGAATATAATAAAACTTAATTTACAGGACTATCATGAAGATGAAATATCTGTGAAGTGTTTTTTTTGTTTGTTTTTTATGTTCCAAAGATAGGATGTTTATTTCTAAATTCTCACATATCAATCCTTTTTACTTTCTACCCTCGAGATAATATCCATTTGCCTTTGTAATTGGGTGTGGAGGAAGGGTAAAAAGGCACAGCCAGGAGAAAAGAGAT
>CAUYPK010116340.1:0-25628 GCA_963574355.1 Loris lydekkerianus | reverse complement strand
CCCCCCCCCCCCCCCCCCCCCCCCCCCCCCCCCCCCCCCCCCCCCCCCCCCCCCCCCCCGCCGGGGGGGCAAGATGAGTGATGTAGGTGACATTCCTACACCCACCACTTTAATCAGGTAGCTCAGCTTTCTGTAGTTCATATGTTGTGTTTCACATGTGGTTGGAAGAAAGGTTTGGGTACCACTGTCTTAGAGAACTTCATCCCAGTGAAATTCTCATTCATATAGACTATATTACTAAAAATACATCTCGGCTCTGTCATAGACTGAAAGCTGTTCCTTAGCATGTGGGTCCTCAGAACAGATTTCATTCCCTCCTCTCCCTTACAAATAGATGTGGTCACATGACTGAGTTGTCACTAATCAAATGTAAACAGAAGTGGCATATTAAATGTGTGGACCATGTCCTTAAAATGAAAGGTATAGCCCTGGTAATCCCTTTTTCTTTATCCTACTATTTGAAACAGGAATTCTTAAAGTTCTCTCTATTTTGAAACTTTAAAATAAAGGTCACATTGCCAAGGAAATCTGTAGATTACTACAATAGCCTTGAATTATCTAAATTCGGACTTTTATGAGAAAGAGAAATAAACTTTCATCACTTTTGAGCCACTGTCATTTTGTGTTTTTGTTATATACATCCACACCTAAATAAAATAACATCTTATGGGCTTTTAAGATGTTCCAGTGAAAGACTATAACTTAATTGAATTTTGGTCACTAGACACATAAATCTTATCTTGTATATTTGGTTATTTGTGGATTGGCAAGGATAATAGTTATGTGAAAAGTATACACTCCTGCTTGTCCAATAATTATTTTCCTATAAATTTTAAAATGTCGTGGTTTCTAAAATTCATTGTATTTCATAAACTTGAGAGCTATCATCTCAGTTTACAAAAAAAAAGGATATTTTTCCTAATACTCCTTTTAATTAAATTGCAATTTAGTTGTTTCATTTTATTGATTGATTGATTGATTGACTTTATTTATTGATTCACTTTGTCACCCTGGTAGAGTGCTGTGGCGTCATAGCTCACAGCAACCTCAAACTCTTGGACTCAAGCAATTCTCTTGCCTCAGCCTCCCAAGTACAGACACCTGCCACAACACCTGGTTATTTTTAGAGATGGGGTCTTGCTCTAGTTCAGGCTAGTTAAGAACCTGTGAGCTCAGGGAATTCACCTTGGCCTCCCAGAGCAATTTAATTGTTTTACAAGAATACTCAGAGATAAAACAAAATCAACTATCCTAAAGACAATGTCTAAAGATGGAGCATATCTACAATCGCAGGCTATTATCAGGCATTTAAGTAACAGTAAACAAATGTTTACAAAATCTTTTAAAGTAACAACATTTTATTCATTTAAGTCAAAAAACTACCATTATCCTGAGAGTCAGAATTGGTAACAATAATAAAGCAAATTGTCTTGCTTGACCAGTCAGTGCATATCAAAGTTCATTATTCATTATCCAAAAACAAATACAAAAATCACTCCAAAAGAAATGTTTTCATTAGTCAAAAGAATGCTAGCAATGTCATTCAAATAAGGAATACTAAACGAATTAAAAATGGAAACACAGCAATGTAATGGATTTCTGCACCACAATAAGATGATCCAAGAGAATGAAAGGGGAGAGACATTCTACACATAAAGAGAGGACTTGGTTATCCTAAGGATGCATCTATGGGAACTGGGAACAAAGACCTCCAGGAAATGGTAGTACAGGAAATATGATCTGAGATGAAAATCAAGCTGTCCAGCTAGTAAGTTCAGGATAAGAATGACCAAAAAGTCCAGCATAGATCACTGTAGGTAGTCGGCTAGCCATTCCTACAGATCCTGGAGACAGGGATGGAAAGTAAGATCATTTGAAGTGAAGGCTGCTCAGCAAAAAACACTGTCAGTGGGAGCACCCGAGACTGCAGAATCTCAGTCACTCTGAACAGGGGATAGAGGAAAAGAACCGATTTTCCAAAGACATTTCTGAAACACCAGTCTCAAAGATGTCTGAGCTAGAAGTACAGTCCTCAGTGTGGACTCCTGACATCCTGCTTTTATACATTTCCTAGCCTAGGACCAGTCTGAGTCTTCTGGGAAAAATGGAAGGATACTCATTCTAGAGAACGGCAAATTCTATTGTTTTATTTTAAACTGCTGTATAGCTGCATGAGGTGAGAAAAGAAGTGTAGATCAAGGTTGTAATCAACAGAGTAGAGGGGACAGATGATGTGACAGTGGGATTCAAGTAAATGCAAATGAAAAGAGAAAGGAAAGGAGAGTGGTGGTGGTGGAGGCTGGGTGTCCTGCTGGGTTGAATTGTGAACAGAATAAGCCACAAGAACGGGAGGCGAACTGTAATCATAACAGCAGATCTTAAAGAACACCAAAGTTTGGTGCAGCCAAGGAGGCAAATGGCAAAATCCATCTTGATGACATGGAAATTGATTGAAATTCAAAAAAATGTTTTTAATTATTTTTGAGTATTGAAATGTAAAAAACATAATTCAAGACCAAACATTGTTGGTTAAGACCAGAACTCACATCAGCAGAGAAATACAGTTCAAGTACTCTGTTCTCCTTGGGAAAAAAAAAAAAAAAAAAAAATGGTTGGGGAAGAAAGGTGAAATTTAGAGGAAATTTAGAGGAAATTTAGAGGATTTGTTGTTTTGTTGGGGGGCATGAAAATGAAGGTGCTAAGATATATTTTTAGGCAAAGGGTATAGAAGATTGGAATATGCTTCAAATCAGAAGAGAAACTATACATGTGTCATTTGCTCTCATCATCTTTATTTTACTATCTAGGTATGTATACTAGAGAGATGTCATAGTCCCACAGGTTTTTAAATAGTGGAAATGTTCTTTCGGGTGTTTGCCTTGCTGTCCCCTCTGTGCAAAGTGCTCACACGGAGATAGCTGTTCACATGACTTGCTTTTTTCACCTCCTTCACTCTGCTACACAAATTGTATCTGCTCAGTAAAGCCTTATCAGCACCTGACGCTTTATATGTTTTGCTCCTTTTCTGTTAATAACACCATCTTTGCCAACTAGAATGGAAGGTCCAGCTGAGTGGGGATTTCTTATTGTTCTTACCAGTGGCCATACTGCTAGCACCTGAATTCATGTGGCCACATGTTAGGTACTCAATAAATATTTGCCAAGTAAGTAAATAAGTAACTGGATATTTAAACAGACAAAAAATTGGATGGGTCCCAAATTTTGATCTTTGTCAGAGAAAGCAGAACACCCTAGAAGTAAAACGTGAGTAAAACTGAGAAGCTTGGGAAAGTGGGATCTTAGAGTTGAAAATGATCAGGAGAACATAAAACTTTTTGCACATCCAGAAACCCTGAGACGTTATGGGGATTAGGATCCCGAGCTGCATTCTGACTCAATAGCCTATCCTCACATTTTGTTTGTAAAATGTTTAACAGCGTATTTTCTACATTGTTGTTTTCAATAGTACAGAGTCCGTGCTCTATTCAGAATATATTTTTATAAAATAAATTTTACTCTTGCCAACAATAAAAACAATAACAAAGGCTTATAAACCTACTCCCTCCTCCCTCCACTGAAGAATACCATGGTTGTGCTCAAATATTTAACTTCAAAAAACTTAGCACAGTTATTTGTAATAGAAAGACAATGGAAGTAAGTTACACGTTCAAACTCATGGTTCTTTAAATGAGATTCATGATATAAGTGAAAAACAAGAGGCACAACACAGGATACACAGTAATTTTAAATTTACATATACCTAAAGATCCATTAAAAATCTGGTTATAGATACAGTTTAATAAAATAATGGATGGTTTTAATTTTATCTTTGTTTATGTAAATTTTATGATGAATATATGCTACTTTTATGATAAAGGAGAAAAATAGATTTATTTTTAAAATAAATCCAGCTTATGATTCTGTGCTCAAGATTTTATATTTAAAGCTTTAAGCAATTTCAGATGGACTTTTCAGGCTTATTACTTTGAAATTGGTAACATCAAAGAAGCAATTCCGCTAATACTAATAGTACCAGCAGTTGATTAAGGTAAATCATACATAAAAAATGCAGGACTTGGGTGTTGAAATACAAGAAAGGAAAAACGTTAAAAGTAGATCAGAGTAAAAATATATTCTTAGGGAATCTTGGCACAGAGATGTTGATCTCTAATGAAATTAGCCAGTGATATTAGACCCCCACATAATAATTATGTGCTTTATTGTATATAATTATGTTCAAGTTAATTGTACTAAAATATATGTATCGTCAGAATTTATCCCTTTTTTGTCTTCATAAAGTCCTTATTTATACTGTTTACTTTCAGATAGATAACTAAATCAAAAAACTAATCAGCTTTGTAATCAGGATTCTGTTGTCCATAAAGGATAATTAGGCAAATAGTCTTAACTAAAGACAGGTTTGGTGCCTAATAAAAAAATAACTGCTAACGGAGACATCTGTAGGAGCCATTTCAAAATGGATGATCAACGAGAAAAACACAAACAAAAAAATCACTCAAATTTTAGGAATCTATTCTGTGAACTCAACAGCCTTTACTTTCAATCTCTTTATCAAATGGAAACAGTAACTGATTGATCAGAAAGTCTGCTTGTAATAAAACTGAATTCTGGTTAATGACTATTGATAACAGGTCCAGTCGAAAATTCATTCATTTCAAGGAGAAAGCTCCCTGACAACTGAAGAAAATAAACCGAGATAAATAAGATCACCCTGCTCTTTCCTGCGAAAAAAAGTAAATCCACACTTTTTTCTACCTTGTGCCCTGTATACAGCTGTTCAAGTTCAAGTTGTTTCCAGTCCTATTAGAATGTACCCTTCTTGGATAAGAAGCTGTCCGTTGATAAGCAGAGGTAACGGATCAACCCATCCTTGGTCAGTTACAATGGCTACTAGTGGATGGCAGACTCTCAGCTTGCATTCCAAGACACAAACTCCCTTAACAGTAAGAAAATGATTATTGGTGAATGACTTGGACATTGGTAGACCAGAATATTTAAGACATTTTGTGGAAAAAACTTTCATTTGACCTCAAAATATTCCACAAACTTTTGAACTTATACTAGTTCTGGGTATGGCTGGCGGGAGCAGAAGGATGCCTTGCCTCTCACCTCTCTATTCTGATTGCCTTAGAGAAAACATGAATGAAAACAGGCTTTCTTGTAATAGGTAAGTCTATCACCCCCTTTAGCTCCCTGAAAATAACTCATGAGAACTGAAAAAAAACTTCCTAAGTTCTTCTGATTTTTTTTTAATAAAAGTCCAGTCTTTCCAATATGCCTTGAAAAGATGAGAAAGGAGAAAAAGAGCATTTACCTTGAGAGCTTCAAATCACGGGGATAAAAAAGCCAAACGTCTCTATGGACGATTGAGATAGAAAATGTTTTTAATCACTTCTTTTCATCAAGCCATTTAATGTGACTTTGCCTTTTGGCGGTGATTTTTTACACTTAGCCTTTTAAATTTAAATCCAAATTTCTTTAGATGAAAGGCTTTGGTTTATTTCTAAGTATCAGTAGAATGCTATGTTGAATGAGATATTTTATTGTTTTTTTTTCCCCCAAAGTCTTACAATCTTCCTAGAAAAGGCCACTTTATATTTTATTTGTTAGATTAAATATTAAGCTAGTAACAGCAAATAAATCGTTCTCTCACAAGTACTCTTTTCACTCCCTTACTATATTTGTTATAGTTTATCTTGTGAATTTAGTTTTACTGTCAAACTAGAATATACAGTTGACAATAATGGAGTTTTTGGCTGTTTCAGTGATCAGAATCCAAATAAGCTAATTAAGAGCCAATTAATTGACCTCTGTTTCTATAATTAACTTTCTTTGGCAGCCAGGCCCTGGTCCAGTATGACCTATGTGAGTTGAAACGCAGACAAACATTCTCTGCATCTGATGATGAGGGTAATTAAGGGGTGAATCTCTTGGGACACTTGGAGGATTAAATGAGAAGTATGAAAAGCATGAGGTGCATGTAAAATGTTCTCAAATGTTAGGTGTTACCATTATTATGTAAAAACAAAAGGGGAAGAAGAAAAAAGCTTTCAGTTGGTGAAAATGGAATAAAATCAACAGGTTACAGAAAAAAAAAAGATAAGCACAATGTATCTTCTCTAACAGTCAGAATAGACCTAGAATTGGAAAGGGCAAAGCAAGAGACAAAAGTCGATGGCAGTTCTTCAAAGGTGATAATGTCATGAGAATGGCAATGCAGTTTTACTGTGGTCAAGTTTCCAAGTCCTGATCAATTTTGTAACAGACTGGGGAAAGACCATTATATACCGCCTATCGCTGTCCAAAAGGATCCAGCCCTCTATTTTTCATATTGCATGTCTGGATGCTTTATGGAAAGCTCTCATATATTCAAAGGAATCAAGAATATTAGGAGAACTGCAGACTGATAATTGACAAATGTTCCAGTTTCCAAAAATCAAGGTACTAGTAGCTACAGGAAATGACAGAGCCAGTGTTGATCATCATTGCATTTCTAGAATCAGTTCTTAAATTGAATGTTGGTTTATCAATGTGAAAAATGTGGGGACCTTCAGGAGGAATAGTAAAATATTTATTATAGTACTTCTTTATTCATTGATTAGGGAAATGTCAGAGAGAAATAGCTCATCGCTTCAACCAAATGGTAATTATAAATTTTTTTAGGTGTCTTTGATTTAAAATGATACCAAGCCAAACACTGAAATTGATTATTAATGGCTATGTATCCAACTTTAGTAAAATAATCAGTGGCTTGCTTTAAGATTCTATCTTTGGTCATGTAACTATATAAAAGTTGTATCCATGCCATGATGAAGATATGAAATGGACCTTAGCATTCAATTAATTTAGTTAAAAACATTTACTCAAAATGTGTAAATGCAGGCATTGTGATAAGTTCAGTGGTAGTGGACAAATCAGTCTTCCTGAAAAAGTTCCTGTTGTCATGATGACACACAACAAACAAGTAACCATACAAAAAACTCTTTTAACTTCTCCCACAACATATTTATTACTGATGTTACATTTTACATCTTTTATATATTGTGTGTCCATTAGCAAATTATTGTAACTATAGTTATTTTTAATTCTTTTGTTTTTTAGTTCTCTACTAAAATTAAAAGTCATTATGAACCACTATGTCAGAATTAGTATATTCTGAATTTGACTATATTCATACCTCTACAATAAGTTCCATACTTCCATATATTTTTATATTGTTTAGTTTGTATCCTTTTGTTTTAACTCGAATAAATCCTTTTAGTGTTTCTTGTAAGACAGGATTAATAATAATGAATTCCCAGTTTTTATTTTCTAGGGAAAGTATTTATCACTCTTTCACATCTGAAGAACTGCCTTGCCAACATTATTCTTAGTTTGCAAGTATTTTTTTAACTTTCAGTTGTTTGAATATATCATTCCATTTTCTCCTGGCCTACAAAGTTTCTGCTAAGAAATCTGATGTCAGTCTTGATGGTAGTTCCCTTTTTCTTTCTTTGTGTGTGTGTGATGAATTGCTTTTCTTTTGCTGCTTTCAAATTCTCACTTTGTTTTGGGTTTTAAGAATTGATTATATTGTGTCTTTGTGAATATCTCTTTATATTTAATCCATCTGGGGTTATTTGGGCTTCATGAATATGGATGCTCATCTCCCTCTCCAAACATATTTGGGGAGCTGTCTATCATTATTTTTTTAAACAAGCTTTCTCCACTCCTTCTTACACCTTCATAATTTATAGATTTTTTTCACATCATGGTGTCCCATAAATCATATAGGCTTTCTTCATTCTTTTTATCTTTTTTCTTCTTTAAGTAATTTCAGATGACTTATCTTTGAGCTTACTAAATCTTTCTTCTGCTTGATGGAGACTGTTATCAAATTTCTCTATGTAGTTTTAAATTTCAGTCTCTGTGTTCTTCAGGATTTCTGATTTTTTTTATTAAATCATAAAGAGGTAGATCATGTACACATGAATGCATGTATGGGGTACAATGTGCTGATTTCACATACAATTTGGAATGCTTACATTGTAGTGGTTAAAATATCCCTCACCTAATTTACTTAATTATTGTGTTATGACATTTATACTCTGTTCTTAGTAGATCTGACATGTACCCTTGAAATAAGCACCACAGGCATAAAGGCTTCTATTTTTGAACTCATTTTGTTCATGTATTGTTTTTCACGGTTTTCTATCTGTGTTCTCTTGTACTTCACTAAGTTTCTTTAAGAGGATTATTTTGAATTCCTTGTCAGGGAGTTTGTGGCACTTCATTTATTTAGGGTTGGCTATTGGTACTTTATGGAGCTCCTTAGGTGGCATCCTGTTTCCTTGACTATTTATAATCACTGTGGCTTTGCATTGGTGTCTGCACATTTGAAAAGCAGGAACCTTTTCCATTGTTTACAGACTGACTGGTTTTGTGGAGAAAGCTTTTCTCCTATCACGCCATCCAGAAATTCTGAGTGGGCCTCTGACTGGGTCTGTGGTGGGCTTTATCCTAGAATCCTTAGAAAGCTTGGCCTGATGCCTGAGGCCTGCATTGTGAGGCTTTCATACTGGGCCCATAGAGGCCCGTCTAGCACATTAGTCCACAGAGGCCAAATCAGCCCCAAGGTATGTTAGTGGGCCTTGGACCTTGGATCCATGTCTGGGACTATAGGAACTGGCCTACAGCATGGGTCAGCAGGGTCTGGTCTGGCCAAATTAGCAGGCCTGAGTCCTGGTTACACAGAAGCCATCTCAGAATCTGGGTCAATGAAAGTTGAACTGGGATCTATGCGGTGGACCTAGCCTCTGGGACTGTTGGAATATGGGATGGCAGGCCAGACTCGGGCCTGTGGGTAAGAGACCAATTTGGCGGTGGAGGCAGGGGGAGAACTCCAGAGAGTAGAGCTGCAGGGGCAGCCTATGTAATAGGTTTGCATATGCCAGCCTGACGCCTGCGTTATGGGGTGACCTGAAAGTTGGGTCTATGAGTACCAGCCTGGGGTCTGGGGCTGTGGTAGGTACCCTAAGCTGTGGAGTTCAGGTGGACAGGCCTCATAGTGGGGTTCATAACTCTTCCCTCGCCTTCCCCCAAGTAGGGAATATCTCTCTCTGTGATGTGTTATCCAGTTTTGAGAAAGGGTGATAAGATAATGTGAAACTTTCCTTTCTACCCTCTTTAATGTGATTTTTCTTATGTATGTGCTATTTTTAAGTGCTATAATCTGTCCTGTGAATTCCTTAGCTCTTGTGAAGATTTTTCATGTATGGATAGTTACTCAAATTGCTATTTCTGTGAAGGGATAAGGGTGGAAAATCCTATTCTACCATCTTTCTGATGTTCCTCTTCCAAAGTGCTATGTGAGTATTAGTTAACCACAGATGTAATCTAAATCAATAGCATAATATAGATAATAAAAATAAAAAATCAAGCATATTAATTCATTTCTAATAACACAAGAATAGTGGGGACAAATATCCCACTATATTTTACTGTAAATAAACCAAGTGAGCTTACTGGCTTCCTATCAATATGTTTTGTTTTTTTTAAGTTTCAAAATAGCAAGGGGATAAAACTGGTTTTGTTTCATAGATACCTTGTATAATACTTATATTTGGGCTTTTAGTATGCCCATCACTGAATAGTGCTCTTTGTACCTAATAGATAAGTTTTTACCTCTCACTTGCCCCTATCCTTCCCCCCCCTTTTGGTTTCCAATGTCCATTACATCTCTTTGTGCCCGTTGAATATGTATTTTAAAAGTACATTAATAAAAATGTGATTCTTGTGAAGAGGACAGTTAGACTTGCTATGAAAAAGAAAAGGATACAATGTAGGACTGAAATGAGAATGTTTACAAAGATTAAAAAAATAAAAAAAACTAGCAGGAAACACCCTTAAATATTTGAAATACTGTCATTTAAGAATAGATTTACTGTTTGTCACTTCTAAACACAAAATTAAGGTGAATGAATGGTGGTTATGAAGAGGTAGCTCTCATCTCAACATTAGAAAAAACAGTAAGTTTCTATGAATTATATCTCACACAAAGAATTTATCTGTAGGAACAAAGAATAAAAATTTCTTTCACTACTGAGAAAAATTTTAATAAATCATCTTCTCATCCAGCCTCAAGAACAGTGACAGATAACAGAGGTTGAGAGATTCAGAAGCCAAACTAACCGGCTTCAATTTCCAGCTCCCAAACTCATTGTTAATATCATTTTGTGTCACCTACTTAATATCTTTATATCTTGAATTTCTGATACATAAAATTCAGGTTAATAATATATATCACTGTCCCTCAAACACAATTATAAAATCCAAAATTGTTCAAAACTAAAAACTTTTTTAAAGTTTAGAGCAAATGCATTTAGCAAAAATAATAATAATAATAATATCTGATGTGGGTTATGTATAGTTATACTTTCTCATGCAGTATGAATGTTCATAAGTTTCCACATAGAAATGATGGTGTGTTTGATTATGGAGTGCTACCCCAGACCCTTCTGGGAATAATATGTATCTACCATAGTTGAACAGTTTTATGTCTCTGAAGCCTAAAAACGTCTAGTTTTTGAAACACAACAGTCCCCAAGGATTTCAGAAAGACTTTCTTCATAGGGTAAAATAATTTAATGAATGAAATACATGTAACAATGCCTGGCACAGAGTAAATGCATAAGATATGTTTGCTATTACTGCTTGCTTCAGGAAAATCCCAGGACACTGTAGAAATATTGCCCTCCAAATGAAGATGGTGTTAAGACACTAAAGAAATGACCGAAACCGACCCAGCTAGGAGAGCTAAATGAATTCCTGAGAGGCCTCTTACCCAGGCCCTCTTTCCCTAGTCAGGACAGGGACCCTCCAGGCACTCACGCCTTGGCAGTGGCAATTCTTTGAAAGTAAAATCCACCTGCCTGCCTGTTTGTGGAGTCTTAAATTTCTTTCCAAGTGATACAAAGCTCTTTCTGTGTTATTATTGTATATTTACATACAAACAGATTAAGCATGAATAGTACTTTCCATTTGGAGGAAACTTTAGTATTAGAATTAACTAATACTAAGTTTAGTATTAGGCAACTAAGGAAGCTTAAAACAGACCAAACTGGTCTTCAGACTTATGAACATTTTTGCAAAAGGAGCTACTTATGGATACCATTTTTGCTTTGCATTTCTTTCAGCTGTTTTGTTTTAATCTATATCTTTAAGTTCAAAAGAAACCTGCATGAGTTCTGTTAAACATTAAAAGCCAGGGGAGGGGAACTTGTATTTTTCCCTCTTCACTACAAAGATTATTTGATTCTCTGAGTCCCTCACATTCAGAATAAGATGGTGAAAAGAAAAGTCATTACTCCTTTAGCACACAAAAAAGTGATACCCTGTACATTGGTACTTGTAAACTATTTAATAATCAAACATTTCAGTAGTGCTCCTATGAAAGTTTCTAACTTATTACAGATCCTATAATTTTTGTCATAGTGGAAGAGTATTAAAATTATTTTCATGGAAAAAGTCTAAGCCATCTTCTGTATATGGATAGAAGAAAAAAATGAGAGCATCTACTTTAAATGGTTAAATTTTGAAATGCATTTTCACCAGAGACAGAAAGCAAAATAAGTGATAAAATCCAGTGCATTTCTGTGAAAAATGTTGCTGTGTTCTTTGCAATTCTAAGAATTTTGCTTCTTAGAGAATGTAATTTTTGTATGTGTGAGGAGGTCATATTAACTTTCAGAATAACCTATTTTTATGTTCAGTCTTCAACTGAGAACCTGGTATTTAAAGTCTAACTGGTACTTGCAAATATTTCCTTTGTTGTACAGACAATATCATTTATTTATCTCAAATGGTTCAAAAAAACGCATGTATCTTAAACACATTTATGAGCAATCCTGTTGTATGTGCCCATTTTGTGGGGCTATAAGATAATACCTGAGACAGGGAAAACTATAGAGAAAAGAGGATTATTTAGCTCATGGCTCTGAATGTTGAGAAGTGAATGGGCATGGTCCTGGCTTCTGACCAAGAGCTTTGTGTTGTACTGCTACACAGTGAAGGGGAAATAGAAACCTGCAAAGAGGGACGACCAAACAGGTGGAAGAACCTCACTTTATACTCATCTATTTTCCTGGGAACTAATCCATTCTTGAGGGAATGCTGTCACAAGAAAAAGAACTCACAATCAAGAGAATGGAACCAAAGCTATCCATGAAGAGTTCACCACCATGACCCAAACACCTCTCATGAAACCCTACCTTCTAACCACCACGCTGGGTGAAAACTTCAATATGAGCTTTTTTGAGACAAAAAGCCATATCAAAACCACAGCACCTATATATTGTAAACTATCTAATATAAAGAGGTTGTTATCTGTCTAGTAGGAAAATGGAATTCTAAAAAAATAGGTCAGAATGAAACTATGAGATTTACAGGTATAGTTTTAGATATTACAATGCAAACTCATGATGACTCCATCAGCAAGAGACTGATAACCACCACAAGGTTTAACTAGCATCATGAAATAGCAGGTTGCCACTTGTAAAAAGCAGTATTATTGCAAAAGAGAATGTAAATTTTCCCTTTGCTATTTTTAATACTTACTAGAAAATACGAAGAGAAAAATAAGAATTGCATATTTCTGTCTTTTCTCCATTCTCACTTAAGTAATGGAGGGTGATTGTCCACTGTGTCAGCGAGCCCAGGAGTAAAAGCAGCCTGAGAGTGGACAGTAAAACAAAGGCTGACGTTTGCCTGTTGAATTTGAAGTCTCTTTAGGACATTCAGTTAGAAAATGCTGGTAGAAATCTAATTCTCCTTCTTCATTTTTCCCTGAAATAAAGACAATATCAAAATAACACTATTTGGTCCCTTCACTTCTTCTTTCTCAATCATCTCTGCATGTGTGGGGGAAAAAAATACCTATCTGCCAAGTTAGAGGGAGTTTGACATACCTTACATTAAATCAGCTGAGTGGGCCCCCAAATGAGAATTTAGTGAATCTCATACACCATTGCTTTATGGAATGAGAAAGATCTAATGTTTCTTCTAGCCTGAAGGCAAGAAGTATATGTGTGTGTGTGTGTGTGTGTGTGTGTGTGTGTGTGCGCGCGTGCATAGCGAATAAGGCTGGCAGGAGAGTAAAAAAAATGGAATGGGAGCTTTGCCGCATTCTCAAATTTAGACATTATCAAAAATCTGTAGTCTAAAACCAGTGTCATCCTTTGGTCATCACATGGGTCTTCATTTTGGGATTGTTCCCCTCTTGGTGAAAACCCCAAAAGAGTAATGACCTAGATTACACCACCCTCAAAGAAATATATCCAAATGGTGACTGGAGATACACAGGTGCAGCCTATAAGAGACATATGTTTGACAATTGGCAAATAAATGTCATTGAAGCCACAGATTGAATAGGACATCGTTTAAGGAGTATGAGTTGAAGAACAGAAGACTTCTGAAGCAAGAACTTGAAAATTAATGAAATAAAGAAGAAAAAGTCCTTACAACATATTCATGATGATGAAGTGAAATAGATATGTTAAGAGGAAAACCAAAAGGATTCTACAAATCAAAATCAAGGTATTTGAAGAAAGAGAGAATTGTCAAGCCTTCAAATGTTGCACAGGCCAGATAAGCACACTCACCCAGCGACAAAGACAGAATCATTCACTTCATTTACCCTGACCTGGTGGTGAGTGTTTTATTTATATAGGGCACAAATCAGCTTCAGAAGAAAATGGGATATACATTTGGCTGGGTGTGACTGACTAAATAAAGAAAAAAGGCTTTTTAGAAATTTGTTCTAAATATAAATTGATGGTTTTCTATGGAAGACAGAAAGAATCAGGCAAGAAAATAAGATCCAGTAAAAAGATGGAATTGTTTGAAAGGGAGCAAACGATGGCACCAAGCAGACGTCTGTGGATAATTGATCTAACATTGAAATATCTGGAGAATAATTATTAATCAATGCTTCCCAAGAGTATGAAGATAGGAGATCATTTAGTAAGTATTATTATTACTACCATGATATTATTATACCCATACATTTTTAAGCCTAGGAACACTTGGGATAGTACATAAGGGTCTCTTGTTTCTCTTATTTATAATTGTATGTTTATTTAATTTGTTGAACATATTTATAATAAGAGCTGAGTGTAGTATTTTGTAAGAGACCTGCATAGATAAAAAAGATTTCACTTGTCTATTGAACCATTTCACGTTATTTTTGTAGATAAGAAACTGACCCTGTAAATAAACAATGGAAAACCCAGTATAAATATTACCCTCACCTACTATCTGCAGTAACCAGCCCAGAAACCAACTGTCATCATTTACAGTAGTTAGTTCAGGATACTCACCTCCTGCATACAAGTCAGATGTGTAGGAAATCAGATCAGGATTCATAGTAAAGGGTTCCTGCAGACAAACAATAACATTGTAACATGTGACCCAAAATACCCAGCCAGGACTTGATTAATAGCCGACAGTTTCCCCAGTTTTTGTGCCACTTCTAATTTAGGACCAAACAAATAAATCTAAATATGTCTGCCAAATCAATCACACAGGATGCCCTACTTGTAGTCATCCCAACTACAGCTTCCCTATACCAATACCCTCCAATTAGGGCATACTTAAAGCTTTCCCTTTTTTCCTGACTCTCCAACTTCCCCATTCCTCTGCTTGCCTTTGAGTCACTTCCAAACAAGTGATAGTGACCAACTCCCTTGTGATAGCAAAGTCAACATAAGTAGCCTTTGCTTATTCTCATTTTTTCCATTCTGATAAGGCAAAAAAAATGAATTTTTAATCTGATAATTCAATGAAGTTGATTTATTAATGAATTTTTTCAATAGAGTGGCTGTTATAAAATATGTTTTCCTAGGCAAATATAAAATAAAATAAAGTAATACAAACTCCAAATTACCTGTTTATTATTTTCTTTTTATCCTCACCTGAATTTTTATTCCATTTTACTGTATTTAAATGTATCTTTTTCTTTGAATATTGTCTTGCAAAATATGATACAAAACACAATGTTTTAGTGAAAGCGTTTTACATTTATATTAATTATATGTACCACCTCACTTTTCATTCATCCCTTCTATGAATTCCAAACAACCACACAATTTTATTGGACCCCATATTACTTTCTATGCATACTTCTTACTTTCCCTACTTTCACAATTTCACTTCTGTTTTCTCACAGCTACAAATGCCTTTTTCTTTACTTCTTTCCCTGGAAAAAATGACATACCCTTCAAGGTACAAACCAAATAGTACCTCATTCATGAATACTTCTTGATCCTTCATATCATTCATATCAAAAATGATTTCTAGTTCTCTTGAACTTCTATAAGAAGTTTTCCTTAGAAAATATTTCCTTTTAAAAAAAGAAAAATATATTTTTTCTTGTGTGATACACCTCTTGGAGGTGGGATATGGTTTAAGAGGGACTTTACCTAACAAATGCAATCAGCACAACCTGGTTCTCTGTACTCTCAATGAATCCCCAACAATAAACAACAACAAAAAAAAATTTCCTTGTATTGAAATAATTATTCTTGGCTTTCTCCTAGAAGAAGGAGCTCCTTGAGGACCAATCACTATTAAGTGTTATAAAGATAAAGATAAATTAGACAATCCATTAGTCTTTCAGGTGCTCACATTCTAATGAGGATTTTTTTGTGTGTGTTCTTTATAATAAACACTATTATTATGTGAAAACTCCACAGCATCCCTAAGGGGAGTAATGAGTCTCACCTGATGGGAGGTTAAATATGCTTTAAAAAGAAGATGAATGTAGGCTTCCTTCCCTAAATACAGTAAGCACAACCTGCATCTTTTTCTTCTTTATCAAACGGAGGGGGGCCCTGAAAACATGCTTGAATAAACAGCTTGCTTCTACTAGCCAATGTTGATCTTACAGGAGTAGAAGCTTCGCCCAAACTAGAGTAATTTGGCTGTTTTTCAGAAACAAAATTGTAATTTGGAAATAAAAATTACAGGCAATTCTGTTATTAATTATACTGACAGGATACAAAGTGTGGAGTAGTTATTTCCTACTACACACAGGGAAAAACAGAGCCCAATTCCAGGTAGACAAGAACGAAGCAGACACTGAAGAGAAGAGAGATATGAGAAGAGTGACATTTACTATAGCTTCAAAGAGAGAGAGAAAGGAAAGGAAATTTGATTCCAGGCTATTTTCTAATTTCAGACTAGTCCTCCTGAGGCTTGACTACACTTCTTTCCTTTGGGTTGTGTTTGGCAGTCTTACATGCCCTCCCATTATATTCACAGCTGTCATAAAATCTAGCTTATGGTGACCTCTGTTAGTGCATCTAAACAATCTCTGACTAAGACAGCTATGTCTTAGAGGATAAGCAGCAAGTTGACAGATATGTAAAATGGCACAGCAGGACACTCCAACAAAGGGAAAAAATGACCAAAGATTGGGAGAGACACAGTTTATGTTTGAGAATTATCAAGTAGACAAGAGAAGTTAAAGCATATGAAGATTGAGAATTGCTGAATTCTCATTAAAAGTAAATTTAAACACCTTATTAACAAATTTGTACTTTATTCCAAAAAATGTAGAGGATAGGGAAGCATTTCCACCTAGCTGCTAATAAGGAAGTCTGCAATTGAAAGAGACGGAGTTCCCTGCCAGTCACTCTGTGGCCTTAGATGACTTTCCTTCTCTATATCCACTTCCTCCAAAACAAAACAAAAATAATATTAGTCATAATTAATAATAAATAATACTAGTAGCTAACATTTTTTGTATTTACTCCGTGTCAGACAATTAAGGTTGCTGAATTGAAGGATAGGTATATTGATTGAGTGCTGTGGGTCACATCAAAATTGTCAAAAATTTAAACTCAAAACAAGATTTTCCTCTGGATAGTACACATTCCAAAAGAACGCAGAACAACTGACCCCCTGAGCGTCCTCTGTTGGTCACATAGTCTTCTCCCAGAGTTTGTATTTGCTGTACCCACTCACCAGAGTTCAGTCGCTTTTCCTTATCAATTTTGTGGCGCACTTTCTCTCCCACACACTCCTAACCACCGTTCTCTTCCACCCTTCCACTCATTCTCCCATCAACTTAATTACTCACTCACTAGCTGCAGTTTAGCATCCTGCAGCTGTCTCTGGTTAAGTTTCAGTTTGAGGGTTTTTCCAGCCTTGTTTCTCCCTTTGTAGATTCCTTGTCTTTAACTACCATTATCAAAACTAACAAAAACAAAACTATTAACTATCAGAAGCTATACTGGAGTTGTTGATTGAAAGTTGTAACCTTCATTGAAGACAGCCTTTCGTGGTGGCTGAAAGGACCTGCAGGAGACCACACCTGCACAAACACACACACACACACACACACACGTGCGTATACACACCTGCAGTCTCCGATGTCCCTTCATGTGTGTTTACACATGCCATTTCTGCACATAAAATTTTCATCCAAGATAAGGTTTGCAAATGTCAAGCTCTCTCTTAACCTAACCAAACTTTGTGTCATCAAAGTCACAACATCATCTTGGGAAGGTAGAAACCATTTGAACAGTTTCTAAGCATCTCTGAGAAGTCTCTCTGCATCAAATTTCCAAGGTCCAAAGTAGTCCGTTGTCTTGCATTTAATACTCTTTCATGACCTGGAGGCTTCTAAAAATGAGTGATACGGTGACCACAATTGCACATTCATCTCCTGAGACAATAATTGCTCCCAAACATTTTTTAAAAATACAAACTTCCTGTTTGCCAGAAATATTCTTTTTCTCATCCCCAAGTTATCCTAGAAATAGTATCAGAAGCTGATATTTTGCACAAACTGTGGTTAGTTCTGGTACTAGAACATAGTCCTAGGTTTCCTAAGCTTATGCAGACAGAAGGAAGGACATTTTATTTCCAAATTGGCTTGTCCTTTTACAAAATTGGCTCCAGGTTACCAAGCTGGCTCCTTCTCCAGACGCCCTTAATGGTCTAGGCAGGGGTTGTTCAGTTTAACTGGGATATAAAATTGGTTCAGAATTAATGACAATTTATCCCATTATGAGCCTCTTCTGGCTCCATCCTACCTTTCAATGTAGCATACAAATCTGTAGGAATTGTGAATTCAGTCCATGAAGTTGCTAATATCTATTTCTTAATTATAGATAATCAAAAAGAGTCAAATCTGAGAAAGACCTCTTCTGGCACCTTGACCCCAAAGCCTATAACTGTGATCAATAGGGTCAGGAATAAAAAGGTTCTATGTGGAATTTATAATATTTAACTCATGGTTTAATCCTATATATAGTCATGTCCACATCCCTAACTAATAAATCTATCCACCAGAGACTCTCCATAAGTTGCACACATTCAAATACATGAAATATTTAACTATATTGTCAGATAATTCCTGTGCACTATGGTCACGATCATCAATAGAAGGAACAATTGAATAGATGTTTTGTTTTTTATTTTATTTTATTAACACAATTAGCCATGAGTATTGGTTTATATGTCATGAACATTTAAGACATAATTTGAAGCCCAGTTTTGCACCACTTTGTTAGCAAAATGTGTATTCTTGTCAGGAGAAGTATTAGTGTGGACTCACGTTTATATTTCTTCTTTATTTGTTCTTTTGCAGTGATAACAGGGGTGGTGTGAGCTACTCTCAATTCTGCATAGATAAGACCTTCTGTCTCCTGTATCAGTCAGATTCTGATGAGAAAACATAAACTACACTTGTTATTGGTATAGAAATAATTTAACATACAAAAACGGGATAATTAGGAATGCGCATTTAACTGGGTAACTGAAAAAGCCAAAAATAACAATAAATTATCAGGAAGAGGCAGCAATCATCCCTAGGGTTGAAGAAACAAAGGTGGAAGGTTGAAATTAGTAAAATGTAAAAGCAAGGTTGAGGGTACCTGTAAAGAACACAGATTTAAAGTAGAAAACTCTGAAGATGGTCACTCATGTGGTGCTGGTATCTCTAAACTTGGAGAGGGGGCCCAATGCTGCTATGACTGAGACCCTGAAGGATTTGATACTGGAAGATTCACTCTGCAGGCATGTCCACAAATTAGAGAAAATTTGCAATTTTTTTATTATGTGCTTCTGCTATTATGGAAAGGAATTGTACTGTTGGAGTGAAAAATTTTTACTATTACTAGATGACACACACAGGAAGAGAAAGTGGCCATAAAGCAGGCAAAAACCACATGGGAGGACTAAGTCCCTTCTTCCTCTGCCAAGATTCCAGTCTCTCCCTAGCATACCATATTGGCAGAACCTAAGGGATGCCAGCTAGGAAAGCAGAAATGTAGTTTATAGAGGCAAAGCTCTAGCAAAATGGTGAAGAACAGTGTGTCTGGAGCTGACCAACAGTAGTTAAATCAATGGCACAACTCACTCCTGACCCTGTGACCTCTACCAGCGGTCAGTAAAATGCCCATCTATTGGTTTTATACAAAGTTGAACTTACATTTGTCCCTACTTCTGTTAACAAATGGAGCACACAGTTTAACAACACACGAGTTTTCAGAAAGACTAAGAGAAGTATTGGTGCTGATTACCTGAGTGGTAGTCAAATCTATATTAGTCAGGGTTCTCCAGAAAGATGGAGGCAATAGAACGTATGTATATATATCTAGAACTCTATAAATACATACACACACATATATATTTATACATACACATATGTATGTATACAGAAAGTGCCAAAAAAAAGTATACACATTTTAGGAGAGCTTGTTGTAAGTAAAATCAATCATTCCCCCAAAAGAATATATGAATTGTAGGTAAAATGGATGCATATAGCATGTCTAGGTACACCTGACCAGTAACAGTATCTTCGATTTGACTTCAAAAAGTAATATGTAGATAATATCTCTTAAAATGTGTATACCTTTTTTTTTTTTTCTGGCACCCTCTATGTGTGGGAGGGGATTTATTAAGAAAATTGGCTTAGGCGGCGCTCATTGCTCAGTGGGTAGGGCACCAGCCACATTACACCCAGGCTGGCAGGTTCGAACCTGACCCAGGGCAGCTAAAACAATGACAACTACAACAACAACAACAAAAACAAAAACAAAAAATAGCCAGGCATTGTGACAGGCACCTGTCACAGCTACTTGGGAGGCTGAGGCAAGAGAATTGCTTAAGCCCAAGAGTTTGAGGTTGCTGTAAGCTGTGATGCCACAGCACTCTACTGAGGGTGACACAGTTAGACTCTGTCTCAAAAAAAAAAAAAAAAAAAAAAGGAAAGAAAAAGAAAAAGAAGAAAAAAATTGGCTTAGGTGATTATGGAAACGAAGCTGTCCCATTACAGGCTGTCTGGAAGGTGCACACGCTGGGACGCCAGTAGTATGTTTCAGTCTAAGTCCTAAAGCTTAAGAACCCACAGGGCTGCTCATAGAGATCCTGGCGTCCAAAGGTCAGAGAGCTTGGAGATCAATGTCCAGGAGAAGGAGGAGAAGCCTGAATCTAAGATCCAAGAGAAAGAGACCCTGCTGCCTATTTTTGTTCTACTGAAGCTTCCAGACAATTGGGTGGTCCTTACCCACATTGAGGGTGAATCTTCCCCACTCAGTGTCCTCTGTCTCACATGCTAATCTCCTACATAAAAGTAATGCCACTTCTCTAGGTATTTCTGAATCCAGTCAAATTGACACCTAATATTAACCATTACAAGGTATAAGCTCAACTGTATATGGTTTGCCCCATATTTTCTAAATTCATTAAGTTACCAGTGGGTAATTTGTAAGAGTGTTAACCTGTTAATTCCACATCCAGGAGATCATGTTGTCATGTTCATTTTGAAATCAGATGTGATTGGAACAGTTATCTACAAAGTAGGTACCCTCAAATAGGCATACAACAACCAGGTATGTCCATTTGGTTGAATATAGTACAGTATAGGTCAGTGGCAACAAGTCTAGTGTTGTGTAAACCAAGAAAATAGAGTCTGTATGATCCTGATTAGTCATAGCTAGGCAAAATACATATATTTCAGTCCCTTATGATGAACATTTGTAACTTCTTTCACCCTATTATTGGTTTGGTCACCTATAGTAGAGCATATTTTCATCACCATCCACCAGAATACTTGGCACTATCATCAGTATATCAAGCTCTGTTATGTTGTTCCTTAACAATACCCTTAGATTATAGGTAACCTAATCATAAAATGAGCAAAAAAAAAAAAAAAAAAAAACAAACAAAAGCTAACCATATTCATATCCTATAACCTAGAACTCTGTTAGCTATATCCAACAGATTTGTGTATGTGCACGTGTGTGTTTGCATATACAAAAAGACAAACATTATTCCTTAGCAGGACTGTGTATGACAGACAAAAACTGAAAATGATATGAATTTCCATCACCTTTAAAATGGAAAAATTAGTTGTCATCTCTTCACAAAAATAGATGTGCAATATTAAAAATAAACTGCAACTGTACCTAATAGTATCAATCAATGTCATAAAGCCAATGGTAAATTCAAGAATCCAGAGACAAAATGAGTACACAATATATAATTCCAATAACATAAAGTTCAATTACAGGGAGAATTAATCTATAGTAAGAAGTTAGAATAGTAGCTGCAACTAGGTATAGTATGGAGGATAGAAGAAATTCTGGAGTAGTAGCAATGTTCTGATTCTTGATCTCAGTGATATTATATGGACGTGTTAACTTCATGAAAACTCACTGAGCTGTATATTATGATATGTGCACTCCTTTTCATGTAGTACAAATAAAAATGTCAAGAAAAAAGGAAGAAAATGTTGAAGACTTTGTGCTTCAACAGTTAAAACTTTACCAGGAGACACTGGAACTCCCACTAGCATAGCATTTACTGTGCTTGTAGGCCTAATAAACTTCTCCTGTGCCTCAGCCTTCAGTATATCCTTCAATATACCACTTCAACATAATGATAAAGTAAGCTTTGCTAAGCAGCACTTCCTTGCATGAGTATTGCTCTGATATAACTTAGGACATGAATGGAATTTCTGGTGTACAGTTATCAAGTGAAATACAATAATACGATAAGCACTGCAGTTCAAATGGAGATTCACTACCCAGAGTCTATGTATGAGGGCTGTACCATTGCTATGACATTTGCCATCATCTCCAGTCAGGGAATATAATCATAGCAGTTAACTCAAGGATCATGGGAGTTCGTGGGCCATTCAATGTACTGTCAAGTTAGTGGGAATGGCCTGTCACTCAGGCCTCCACAAAAAGTTAGCTTTCTTCAAGGTAACTTGGTGGGTAATACAAAAACTTCCACTTTGCTTTTCTAATCAGAACATGATAAAGTGGTGTTTCTTGATGGCTTACTTTGTATTCTAGTAGTGGGAGCCATGGCCATACACTAAGTCCTTCTGTACTAGTTACACATTCAGTCAGGGAAGACAAAACTACCTTAACCTTGTGGAAGTCTCCAACCCATTCAAGAGGGGGCCATCATTATGCATTATCTGAAAAAGGCCCTATGATGTCTCCCAGTGGAGAAGGTCAGGAAACCTTGACCTTGAAGATAAAAATCTGTAAGCTTTGATTTCAGGTTCTCAGCTTTCTGGAAAGTTTTACACTTAATCCCATATCCTTCACTCTGCACCATGTCTCTTTCTGTAAGGAATTGGAAAGAATAGCTTTTTTCTTTTTCTTTTTTTTTGAGACAGTCTCACTATGTTGTCCTTGGTAGAGTGTGGTGGTGTCACAGCTCATAGCAACCTCAAATTCTTGGACTTAAGCGATTCTCTTGCCTTAGCCTCCCAAGTAGCTGGAACCACAGGTACCTGCCACAATGCCCAGCTATTTTTTTTTTTTTTTTTTTTTTTGTAGTTATCACTATTGATTAACTGGCCCAGGCCAGGCTCGAACCCACCAGCCTCAGTGCATGTGGCTGGTGCTGGAACCACTGTGCTATAGGCACCAAGCCAGAATAGCTTTTCTTTACCCTTAAAGAATGTCAGTAGAAGGCTCTCTAGGGGATACTTGTTTCTAATGCCAGTGCAGCTATAACCTCAAGCAAAGATTAAAAGCAAAATTTAAATATAACTAGATATATAATAAATTCTTTCTCAAGATATCCAGCCTGGGAGGGAACATTTTAATAATCATTATTTCAGGCCTGTTGATTACTTTCCAATTTTATTTCAATTAGTTCCAGACCAGCAAAAAGATCTATCTCAAATAAAATGATCACTAAAACACAAAATATTGTACCAATTGTAAGCTTTACATATCAGTTAAGTGTTTTTAATTTTTTACTTGAAAGTGATATGTTTGCAGTAGAAATAGTAGAAAATTATTTCTGAGACTCTCTCCTCTGGTAATCACTAAAAAACTAAACTTAATTAGCTTATACTATATTTGAGCAAGTAACAAAGATTCTAGATATAGTTCTTTTAAAAATATCAAATGTCTCACTTTTAAGAATAAATATTTTAATTCTATACAGTCAAACAGTGATAGTTAATATTAATGATCTCATCATTTAAATTTAATTATTGTCCTCTGCATCCTTTTAAAAAGCCATTCCTATTGGTTGACCAAAGATGTCCATGCCCTAATCTCCAGGATCTGTGATATTTTTTATTACGTGGCAAAAGGGACTTTGTATATGTTATTAAGACCTTATTCTTGATTATCAGGGCCTGATCTAATCATATGAGTACTTAAAAGGAGAAAGCCTTTTCTGCCTTGATCAGAAAGATGAGACAGAAGAATAAGAAGAGAATCAAAGTGTGAGAGGGACTTGATCTGCCATTGATGGCACTTAAGATTAAGGGAGGGGGCCACAAGCCAAGGAATATGCGAGTCTCTAGAAGCTAAGCTAGCATTCCACTAACAGCCATCAAGGTAACAATAACCAGAGACCAACAACAATAAAAAACAAAATCCTACTAACAAGTGACCAAGAAAATAGACTCTCTTCTAGAGTCTGCAGAAAGAAACCATAGCTATACCAGCACTTACACATTAGCCAGTAAGACTTCTGCCAGACTCATTATCTATAGAACTGTAAGGTAACAAATAAGTTTGGTTTTTAAGCTGTTATACTTGTGGTATTTTGTTACATTAGCAATGGATAACTAATATTTATACAGAAAGTTATATCAAATGTGAGGATAAAATTTCTTAGCCTATCTCTTTCCATAATTAAAATTTAAACATTAATGAAATTTCTAATTGAAAAGTAGTCAGTCATTTGCTTGTAGGGACTTCCTGGGGCAATGTAGGGACATTGCTCTTTAAAAGTTGAGAGAAGAGTTATATGTTAGGCATACTCGGGCCATGAACAAAAGCCCAAGCCAAATCTTCAATTCCTTCTGTCAATTTATTCCTTCATAATTTTTTATAATATGTATTGAGCTTCTTAAGATCTGTGCATTTTTCTTTATGATGAAAATACAGCAATGAATAAACATTCTGCCATCATGGAGATTACATTGTAGTGTAGGAATTTCAAACCAGCAGTCTAATAAGCATACAGTATATCAGGAATAATATACTGTGAGTAAAAATAAAACAGAGTTTAATCATTCAAGGTCACAAATGAAAATAGCCAGAATGTCGAAATTAGGATAACCTAAGGAGAAGCTGTGGTCCCATGAGAACTGGGAAAATCCATATTGCTCTTTTAGCTTTTCTGTCCACCCATTAATTGGCCTCAGACAACTTCAGAGAGGGGCAACTGAAGTCCAAGATTTCTGTCTGGGAGAACGAAAAGGGGAAATTCCCAGAGAAGCAGAAACTACTCGGGAAATATGAATCAAAAAGAGCGTGGGAGAACAACCTTACATATGGGAGGCCGGGCATCTACTCAGGTGGCAACAACCACAGAACAGATGTGGGTCGCACATCCCTGAGACTTCAACCCAGAGTAACTGTTTCACTAGGGTTAAACAGAGATTAAGCAAAGGATTAAAAATGTCCACTGGACTATCAAAAAACTTGATACTCAAAATATTACCAGACTTATCAATATTCACTGTTAATGTGAATGGCTTAAACTGTCCTCTAAAGAGGCACAGGTTAGCTGACTGGATACAAAATCTCAGGCCAAATATTTGCTGCATAGAAGAGTTACGTCTTAACTTAAAAGAGTAATATAGACTCAGGGTGAAAGGATGGTCATCCATATTTCAGGCAAATGGTAATCAGAAAAAAGCAGGTGTTACAATTCTATTTGCAGATACAATAGGCATTACACCAACAAAGGTAAGGAAGGATAAGAGTAGTCACTTCATATTTGTTAAGGGTATTACTCAATATGATGAGATTTCAATTATTAATATCTATGCACCCAAAGAGAATGCACCTCAATTTATAAGAGAAACTCTAACAGATATGAGCAACTTGATTTCCTCCAGCTCCGTAATAGTTGGAGATTTCAAACCTCCTTTGGCAGTGTTGGATTGATCCTCCAATAAGAAGTTGAGCAAAGAAATTTTAGATTTAAACCTAACCATCCAACATTTGGATTTAGCAGACATCTACAGAACATTTCATCCCAACAAAACTAAATACACATACTTCTCATCAGCCCACGGAACATACTCCAAAATCGATTACATCTTAGGTCACAGCCTAACCGCAGTAAAT